>LPNX010676180.1:140089-172434 GCA_001517045.1 Pseudotsuga menziesii
CAAGCTTGTTTTTCTTTTCCTTCTCTAAATTTATCAGAACATCCTTCTATGGTTCAACTCATTTTGAGTAGAGCTATGAATATATTCCTGTTTATCCTTCTCTACAAACTGAAAGCATTGCGTCGTCTTGTACATCTAGTTTTGACCTAGATTTTTCTCTAGAGGCCCATGACATTAAAGGTCACTCCTATGAAATTCATGAAACCTCGATCGATAGCGTAGATATTGTGCCTAACCTGGTCTCTCCCATTTCTCCAAGCTGGTACAAACCATTACAACTGCCTCCCATCCTTCATGATTTTCCCACAAAACATCACAAGTACCTCCCCAAATTTGATGGAGAATCCAAAGACTTCACTACTGAGAAACATTTACAAGCCTTTGAGCATTTCTCTGACCTTTTTGAGATAGAACATGATGATGTCTACATGAGGGATTTTGCCCAGTCCTTGCAAGGAGATGATAAAGAATGGCTCAAGTACTTGCAGCCTAAGTCCATCAACACTTGGGAAGAGTTTTCTTGCACCTTCTTAAAGTTTTGGAGTAGGAGAAGGCCACTGGTTCAAATACTTTCAGAATTTTATTCCTTGAAGAGACATGAGGGTGAGACTTTATATAGTTTTAATAGAATATTCACAATATTTTATTATAACATGCCCAAGGAGGTCCAACCTCTTGAGAACGCTGCTAAAATATATTATGCAGTCACCTTTCCTCCTGAACTGTCCCTGCTTATTTTGGAAAGAAAATCAACCACTCTGTAGCATATGTTTTCTGATTGTCTGGAGGTTGAGGAAAACCTTGAGAGGTCAAAGAGCTTATTAAGCCAAGGCAATGGTGGTGAAGTAAAAGATAAATTAAAATTGGTTGGGCCCTACAAGAAAAATGGGAGTGTCTCGATCCTGCTAAATCGTTCTCTCGGTATACAGAAAGATGACCAACCCGATACAGAAACATGTGGTCCTGCAGGCCTATTTTCGGAAGATTGCGACCTGTGCCACCCTGGGTCCGTACAAGAAAATTTTAAGAAAGAATTCGGTGCACCTGTGTACAATGAATATGAGGAAGAATAATTGCAGGTTGTACCTAAGAAGTTGGCCATTGAACCAGGACCTACTGATGGAGAGGACCAAGATGCTATGCAAAGTCGAGAGGTTAAGGCAGAAAAGGGCAATAAGGGCACTGAAGGTGATAATGTACCCTTGTGTTATGTCTCTTTTGAATTAATACGACACATGATTAGAGCCTCTAAAAAAAATAGAAAGAAGGGAAGATGGTGCAGTCCAGAAACTTGTATGTAAGTGGAGATGATAAAAAGAAACTTTCATGCAATCCCTCTCCAGCTACCGATACGTCAGGGGTTTGTGATGAGGTGTCAAGCCATGGAGAAGGATGTAGAAGCCCTCAAATAGATACATTTTCTAATGTTCTACCTTCAAGAGTACCACCTCACACCGGAGGGATATGCCTACTCGGTTCTGCTGGAGAAGCGGAGGACCTCCCTCTTAAGGCACATCAAGCTCTTGTTGCAGAAATTTTGGGCGAAAAAGGGGATGCTTCATTGAAGAAATATTTTGTGGGCTCTCTTCAACAATATTCTGAGTATCAGTTGCAAAAATCACTAGAAGAAGGAAGTTTTGGATGGCTTTCCCATGGATAGAAGACAGAGTACGTTGGAGGTTGTCGTGTTTTCTATGACCCCGTAGCAGGGTACATGGAAGGGCTAGGTAAGGATGATGACTAGTCACATTTCTGCTTTAAAGAGTAGTCTATTTGTCATTACCCTCTCCCATTGGTTGTTTCATTTCTATCCATCAAGAATGAAAAAAGAATAAAACTATTGGGAAAATTGCTTGATTGGGTTCATTGGAAGTTTGATTTCACTTAATCGGACTTGTGCACAAAATTAGGTAGAGTAGGTAGGAACAAATAAACTCGACAATTATCGAGCATTTCCTTCATTTTCTATTTTAGTTTGTTTTCATTTTCAATTGTAAGCACAGGTTTTGTAGTCATGAACTTCATTTATAGGAGTGGCATGAATTCACTGAAGCAGTAGCTCAAAGCAGAATGGAGATTTCAAAGAAATATTGAAGACAACCTAATGATTTTGGCACTTCGTCTACGAGGGTTCTTTGCTACCTCACTGGGAGGATAGCATCCCTCATGGAGCCGGTTGTTAACACTCTATTGTCAACACTCTATTTATGGGCCTGATAGAAGTTCGAGGAGGACGTTGGGCGTGCTGAAGGCATTAAGTGGGACTCATGATCGAAGGATGATATTGAGTGGATGGCATATCAATGATGTCAAAACATTTTGCACGGCGAACATGCCCGACCAAAGCCACTTTTCCATATTGTGAAATATTTAAAGGTCAGAAGCATTCGACGGTGGAGATGAGATCAGAAGCAGATCCATGGTCCCAGCCGATTTCACAAACCAAACTTGTGCGGATAAAGTCGCAATTTGAAATCACGAAAAGTTATACCGGCCGTGAATATCGATAGTCATGACAGAGAAGGGAAGAGATCTATGGTGGTGGTCTATTTCGTAATACAAACTAACACGGTTGAAGACAAGGATTTTGCATTGCGAAAATAGTAGGACCCACTCATATCGATGGTTGCATGAAGGGGTCGATCCTGATCGATGGATAAGAACGCATCACAATCCAAAGCTGCCTTTTGTATCCAAAAAAGAGAAATTGGCAGCAGAACTAAAGAGATGTGGACGGTGGATGTGAAAAGTTACCCCAAAATCGGATGGCCGAGGAGGCCTCCAGGCTGCAAGTGTCTCATCCAATACGAAGATGACAGGGGAAGGGACATTCATACATGTAATCTACTTCCCAATATATTGGTCGATTCCCGGACGCCATTTGTAGCGTGTGTACAGGTTAAATCATCCCTATGGAAGAGTTGCATTGTGCAAAGACAGGCGGCTTTTATGTGAGTTGACCTGCATAAGTAAGGAAGCTAGCTGGAAAATCTTCCACTCACACAAGGCGAGGCCAGCACAAAGGAGAAATTGGTTCCATTTCCTACATCACAGAATGAGAAATCACGGGAGCATCTACTTCATGAGCCTTGCGGCATGGATCAGCTGTACGAAGTGGCATCCAAAAAATAATTCCCACAGTAGACGGTAAGGTGCCATGGTCGATGAAACGACTGGACTAGATTCCCAGAAAATAAAGGATCACTCTGCTTGTGCCCTCACACATGCTAATACCAAAAGAAAACACTCAATGATAGAGTGTGCAGAAATGTTGACCAGTAATTGAGAGGGTCAGTCTCGAAGCCTTATATATACTACTTTCAGAGCAATGGGAGTGAACTAACATATCTCCAGAACCCAAGTTTCTACCTCTTCATGAATCTGCAAAGGCCCGAAGAGTTTCCCAATGAAGATTTGGTTTGAGAAGCTTGTCCATCTGGGGGTGTTGATGGTTGGTGAGAAAGTTTCCACACTCACCCACCACCTTGGTATTGCATGCCAAGGATTACACCAGCCATCGGGGCCCGGACATGAGTAATTTTGAGAGATACACCCGCCTTCAGACACCTTCACCCCCGATGACGTAGTGCTGGGACACTTACTCCCCCTGTAAGCATTTTTTCAGGAACCCCTGATATCATTGCTACCCCCAAATCCTATATAGAAGGAAACAGTCTTATATTGCTCCTTGTATAGGTGTTTGTTTGGATGGGAGTATCAGGGGTCTAAAGCCTGCACAACCCTATCTAAGAAGTCCACTTACCGAGGGTGATGGGGATGGTGTAGATATGATACACCTTATTTCCTGTGGGAGAGCCCACCTCGCTGAGGGTGAAGAGTACAAGAATGAAAACCACTGAAAATGCTTGCCTCAGCCAGAAGCAACACTGCCCTTATTTTGAACCCCATGTCCAACAGTGTTACCTAGAGAAGAAAGAGGTGGCGGATGAGGTTGAGCAAGGGAAAGTTGCAAACTGCCTTGCCGGTGTGCGCCCATGCATAAAGTCGCATTTGAACACAGTGGAAACACATGCTTCAGATAGAGAAGGAGGCGTCATACTCATAATCCATAATAATGGCCAAGCACGTCAAGCTCTCACTCGAGCCGAATGCGCCCCACAGTTCCATAATGTTTGTTTATATTTGTAAAATGTGGCAATAGTTCCACTCTCTATACGGTTAATTCATAATTGTGACTGCAAACAGTTTTTAGGTTTGTTTCGGAGAATAATATCAGCCCTGAAGTATTATAAATGCACTCCCGATAGGGGGAAAAGAGTTAGCTTTAGGATTGGGAAACCTTCAAGCGTTGAGGCTCTCTATTGTAAAAAATATCTGGTGCCTGTGTCATGAATAAAATTGCATAGGAAGAGTTGTTTCTTAAGATGGAGGTTCATGTGTCATTGCTTCTTTCAATATGTATTTTCTTTACGTGAAATGTATATCCTATTTCCATTCCATTTTGTTGATTGCTTTCATGTCTGTAACTTAGTGTATAATATTTTGGAATTCGTACATGCTATGCTCTACCTATTCTTTCAACCATTTATTAAGTTTTCTTCTAAAGTTATGTGGAATTCATCTTGTTGGTGCTCCACGCAATGGGATGTTCTCTCTTGTCCCCTAACCACCCGCTAAATATCTCTTGATTACAATATCGATGGCTATCTTGCCTCTGTTTACAACCCCATGCCATTCTTTTCCTCATGCAAATGTTCCCTACTCAGGTTTTCGACTCCATTGCCAATGGTCCCTTGCCCTTATAATCCCACCTACATCTCATGTCACTCTACTTTGTCCCATTCCAGGAGTCTAGCCTCCTGACCATCCTTGAGTGAATATCTTATGCAGAGTAAAATATGAAGATAAGCGAGAGATCCCTCACTGGATTCGCAGGCCTAGAGGCGCATTCTAAAGTGGTTATGTTGTTACCCAGGACCGGGCCTTCCCTCAACCTTGGGGCTCAATCCCGGTGCTAACACATTGATTAAATAACATAGTTCAATTAAAAAAGGGGAGATAGGATGATAGGGGGATTTGTCAGAAATTAGAAAGACAGGAAATCCTATATCAAAACAAGTACAACATTGGCATAACTTGTTATCCTTTGTAATTGTTGTCAAAGGGGATGAATGTTTAGGGGTTTCCATCAATGACAAAGGGGGATATTGCTGATTATATAGTTTTCATTGATGTCAAATGTGTTCACGAATGACAAAGGAATAACCAGTGGATATGATGACAGGACAAACTCAGTGAAAGACTAAGGTAGTGATGGCATGGCATGGCATAGTTGAGGATGTGGCATGACACATATGATGACATGGAATATTATTATGTCCTAATGATGATGTCATAAAATAGTGATGGCATGACATGACATTGTTGAGGATGTGGCAAGACACATATGATGACATGGAATATGATGATGTCCTAATGATGATGAGATGGACATGGATGATAAGACATCATGAATGATTGATCTGAAGACTTCTAAAACAGTGTCGACAGTATGATGTAAACAATGGTTAATGAAACAAAGAATAGAGGTCAAGTGGAAGTAGAGATGCAGTATGAATGACAAAGTTGGTTAGACTGGTTAATGAAACAAAGAACATAGGTCAAGTGGAAGTAGAGATGCAGTATGTATGGCAAAGTTGGTTAGACAAATGAAGAGTGAAACTGCAGAAGAGTGAAATGAATGGGAGACAGAGTATATGTAAAAAATTGAAGAAATTATATCTGTGAGAGTGTTTATAAATTATTCAGAGAAACTATATATGTGAGAGCATTTATAAATTCTATATAATCAGTAGCACGATGGAATTATCTGTGTATATAAGTCTTCAAAACTGTTAGAAATAGTCGCAGAGGATTTCTACAAAGAAATCATGCAGATCCACAAAGTCATGACGAGATCTGCATTCGATCTAAAATCGATGGTCATGAAGCATCCCACACGAGATCCAACGGTTAAGGATCAGTTCCAAAGAATATAGGTGAGAGGATGAAGTTCCATGAAAAGATCAATATCGGACGGCTTATATTAGTCCCGCACTAGATCCAACGGTTAAGGATTAATTCCGACAGTTAGGTGAAAAATCCAAAGTTGTGCAAAAGATCAAGATTGGACGATCGAGATTAGTTTCGCTAAAAGATATCAATGGAGAAAAATAAAAATGTGTAAATGGAATTGTGGAAATAACGTTTAAAGATTCTATGATCCCACAATTCGCAACCCATGAAAGATCGAATGACTGAGATTAGTTACGCTAAAAGAGATCAACGGTGCGGAAGAAAAATGCGGAAAGGGAATTGTGGAAATAACATTTAAATATTCTATGAACCTACAATATACAACCCAAAAAATATCAATATCGGACGGTTGAGATTAGTTCCGCAAAATATCGACGATACAGAAGAAAAATTGTAGAAATAAGATTGCGGAAAGAAGCTTGCAGAAATTCAAGATACGATTTTGGGAAATGTTACATCTCGCATCCCGCATCCCGCAATCCGCATCTTATCTCATATCAATAGTTACAGAAGAGTCTGCAGGAGATCAACGATGCATAATGGTTGGTCCGAAAATACAACTGCGGAAATTGTGAAAAGACATTTTGGAAAAGTCACAAACCCGCATTCTGTAATCTGCATCTTACCTCAGATCAATGGTCAGGAAAATGCCAGATGAATATCAATGGTGGGGAATCGTTGATGAGGAAACCATGGTGCGGAAATACAATTTCAGGGAGGAAATCTATGCATTATATCAATGGACCAGAGATACTCAAAATTAAATGAATGACCTAGATTGATTCTGGAGAAGGAGATTGCGAAAGCACTAGAAAACGTTAAGCTGAGCTACAGAAATCAATTCTGAGGTACATCCATAAATGGTAAAGAATAATTCCCAACATGAAACTCATAGATGAAAGTTGAAGCTCGTGTTTTGTGAGAGAAACATGTACAGATGAGCCTACGATGAGGATATCCCGCAAAGAGCTCGCAGAGGAGGAAAAGAATCCCATAGGCATGAGAAAAAGAGAAGTCCAAAGGTCTGAAGATAGAGTATTCCCACTGATAGAGGAAAGGAAGTCCATAGGAATTGGTTTGAAAAATATTGCAATCAGAGAAGAAGCGATCTTGTAGATCAGAAGTGATCAAGAAGGTTTTAATTAATTATTTAATTAAAAATCGCTATTCACAGATTGTTGAAAAGATGTGACTATCATATTTGAAAGGGCATGATTATGAAAGGGTATGTTTCTAGAATAAAGAGATGCGTCTATAGGAAACATGAAGGTACTTATACACTGAGGTATGAGTAAGAGAAGTGTATGTGTCATCCAGATCAATGTAGCCATAGCATAAGACAGAGACCAGAGAGTGACAGAGAAATGGAGGGAAAATAAATCTAACATATTACAAAAAACATATTAGGGTGGAAGGGTGGCACTAGGACAGGAAACAAGCCTACAAGGGGTTGTTTCCTCCTTCTAACAGAAGCTGGTAAATGGGGTGTCGTAGAATCCTTTTAGTAGAAGCTGATAAAACAGGGGGTTGTAGCCTCCTTCCAGTGGTTGCTGGTAAATAGGGTGTCGTAGCATCCTTTCAGTAGTAGCTGATAAACCAGGGGGTTGTAGCCTCCTTCCAGTAGTTGTTGGTAAATAGGGTGTAAAACCATCCTTGTCTGTAGCAGTAGGAAAAACTATTTGTAAATAACAATTTTGTAGTAATAGGACATATTGGTGGTTTACCCTATTGGGTTTCCACATTAAAATTGTGTTCTGTGTATTCTTGTTGTTATGTGTTCTTAATGATAGATTTAAAAAGTGCCTAGTAAAAAGATAACAATATTTATTCACCCCCTCCCTCTCGATATTGACCAATAAACCAACAACAATTATAAACCTGAAGAGAGAAGATGTGTCATTCAAAGTCATTTTGATTAGACTGATACAACTTGTTGATCCTAGAAAGGAGAAAGATACTTTTATCCCGTGGATGATGTGATGGACGGTGCTACTTTGGATCAAATGTACAATCTAATTGTGAGTTTGAGGAGTAAATATTACATCAATCCCATATATGATGCATTAAATAGGTAGAGAAATTTCTTATCTAATGATTTAAATAGTCAAGAGGACCAATATTGGTAGGAACATAACCTCTAATTGTCTTCTCACCTTTGTGCCATGATAAAGGTAAGTCAATGGAGTAGGATGAAAGTGAGAGATATAACCATTTTTATGGCACCAGTGATATGGAAGAATTTATGGGAGATCTATGCCTCCCAATATTTGAATAAGAAAGGATTATGGCCCTAGACATATCATTAAGGTCAACTCTCTCTAGGTGGTGAGCTACTCATAGAGATGGACTAGACAATCAGGGTATGACCTGGTCTCCATTGTTCCAATGGTTCACACATTCACTTGAATATTAGGTATAAGAATCTCTAGAGATTTAAAGGATCCCATGGAACTCTCAGGAGCTTACAAAGAGAAGGAACACCCCATTCACCACATGAAAAGGTGTATTCAAAGGTGGACGTGGAAATGTTTTCCCAACTTACTTTGGGTACATAATTTCATCCATACTTTGGGACCCATCCCTAAATTATGGTACTTACACAAAGAGACCTAGAGGAAGACATGCAAATGGAAGAAATTGAATGTCCAATTTTGTGAGACCTTCTCCAAGATAAGTTACACTATTAAAATCACATTTGCATTGGAGACTGTAATGTCCTTGTTTTCTTCCAAGGTAAATAATGCTTCAAAATATTTCAACAAGACCCACAAATACAAACAATAAAGAGAATAATAGAAGTACAAATGAATTGTGTATTAGGCCTTATGGTGGTAGAATATATACGCACACACACAACACATAAAATGAGTACAACGCGTGTTCTATTGGAGTGGGCCTTATGTCGATAGAATATAGTGTTGAGTTGGGTATAAGAGATTAAAAAAACTTCAATCACTCATGAAATTCACACCGATATGTGTAGTAAAAAATAAATTGTATTATATAGAATTTTTTAGTAGAGTCTTAATATTTATATCATGAATTATTCATATCCCCTTCTAGAGGTATGAGGATCCCTTTCATACAAAGTTCTTGAGTGACTTAATTATAAACAAGATAATATGAACATGATTAACAATCAAAATTTATTAAGCTATTCAAACATAGTATCGAATTTAGATTAAAAAATTTCCAAGATAGAACCATAACAAGAGGGACCCAAAATTAGAAATCATGATATCTTGGTTGCATAACTATTTTTCTAAAGAAGAGTTAAGAAATATTTATACATAGCTTGTACAACTTGTAGCAATGACCAAAATATTTGCTCCCTTAGATTCTTGGCATCTGATTTCTAGTCTTTTCATCTTATTCTTGTGGGATCTTGTATAAATATGAGAATCTATAGCATGCATATCCATCACAGATGGATCTACAAAAAAATGGATCAACAACATCTCCAAAAAGCTTCTCATTCCAAGGATAAATACAAACATGCACTTCCCCTAATGTTATTTAAAAAAAACAATAAAATACTAGGGAGTGTAAGTGAAAGTACCTTGAGCCTATATTATGGTTCCATACATCAAAAGGATTAATCTAAGGTTAAGAGAGAGGGAAAATGGGTCATAAATAGTGATAAGAAGATGGGGAAAATATGTTACAATTAGGGCTTATCATTTCCTCCTGACCAAATATATTGCATTCTCTCATGAAATCTTGTAATTGTTCAAGTACACAAGGTACTTCCAAAAGACCGAACACCTAAAGTAGCCACTCACACAAACAGATCACAGATCAACACACCGATGATTTCACGTGGTTTAAACCCTATAAAGGGAAACACTCCATGGCCCCATCCAAATAACTACTTGAGGTGGTTTATTATGCAAAAGAAAGAAAGATACAAATTAGATTCTCATAATCAATCAACTAGCCAATGACCCTTCATGCTCTTTAAATAGATATCATGGACCAATTGGGTGTTAATCCATAGATAAAAGGTAGTTATGATCTAAGAGAATATGAACCCTCATATCACTCTATGTCTAGAACATATCGTGACTGTTGGATTATATATTTACAAATGCATACTAAAGAAACACACTTTTCCTAATGGATATTTGATAACAAGTTAATCTTAACTAACTCCTAAGTGTCTAAATATCCTAAAACCCCCCCTTAAGAACAACTTGGGATAGGATTAAAGGATTTAAAAAAATGACACTATTAGGGGAAGGAAAGAGGAATTAGAGCATATCCCTCCTTAATGGTAAGTTCTTGAACTCCTAACATAGACCAAGGTTTAGAAAACTTTGCTTCTATAAGAGACTTGGTAAAGATGTCCGCAACTTGATCATCTGTAGAGAAAAAGAGCACTTCAAGAATGCGATCATGAACAATATTTTTGATGAAGTGCATATGTATCTCAATGTGTTTTCCACTTTGATTTTGAAATGGATATTTGGAAATATTTATGGAACTTTGATTGCCACACCTAAGTGGAGTAGGTTGTTACTTCTCGAATCCAAACTATGAAAGGATCTGTCGAAGCCATAAAGATTCTTGAATGGCATTAACTATGGCTCAATATTCTACTTCTGCTGAAGAAAGAGCTTGTTCTTTCTTACTAGCCGAAGTGACAGGTGTAGATCCCATACTAAAAATATAATTAATGTAGGAGAATCCTTATCTCTATTCAAGTCTAAGCTCAATGTTTAATCAGACCTAGAAGAGGTATTCATCTTCATAATTAATAGTCCTTAGACTATTGCATTGTAAATAAATCTATGTTGAGTGTTCTTCTATATGGGTGATGATTCATTAAGTGAGTGATGAGTCATTAAATGAGTATTGTAAATAAGTGCATTTCAAATGGTAGCATTCAATAAGGGTCAAGGATATCATGAGCGATTCATTGAGATAGGGTTGATTATGTTGCTTTATTTAGAATTAGTTAGCATATTGTTGAGTATATTAAGGATCCGAACCAGAATGGGTTGATGAATACTATTGTATATATGTTTGTAATCCTTTGAGGAAAGAGTGGAGAAGAGAGAAAAGGGAGAGACAAAAGTATCCATAAGATCTAGAGGCATTCATTCAATCTCTCTAAGGAGTGGCCAAATCATTGTAAATCAGGCCAAGGTAGGTGGTTGTAGTTATACCAGACTAAGGAGATCAGAACGCAAGATAATCATGAACGTACAATTTCATTGTATTGAATGAAGGAAATCCTATTTTGGAATATATTTGTGTGTGATTACAATTCTTTCTGAATCAATGGTTTCATAAATTGAATTATTGATTATCTCTGTTAATGATTGATGAGCGATGCATGCGTAGTCTAAAATATAGGGATTGAAATAGTGGAATCTTGTAGAGGTGAGGTTAGAAGAGACTAGACGGCTCAGAATATAGAAAGAATATGGATTGATGGCAGGAAAAGATTCAAAAAGTGAACGTGAACTAAATATAAAAAATCCACAAAGTTAATTGAAGTTCTGCTGGAGATAGCAAATCAACAAATGAGATCAAAGTCGCAAGAGATCTGACGCTCTAGAAGAATCCCACAAGAGAAAGGTGTAAGGAAGATAATGAATCTGTGAAGATAATATGAGATTCACATATGATCTCATATCAATGGTTAGGAAGGAGGTCGCATGAAATCGATGGTTTTAAAGTGTTGTGGAAAAGGAATTGTGGGAGGGAAATTGCGGAAGTTCGACTTCGGGAAAAGTTGTATCCACAATCCGCAATATGCAACTTTGCGCAAGGGATCTTGTGGAAGGAAATTTGTGGAAGTTCATATTTGGGAAAAGTTGGATCTACCATCCACAATCTGATTGTGAAAAGGATTGTTGTGGCCGCATAATTGCGGAAGTCAAATTTGAAATTTAGGAATTTTCACAATCTGCAATCCACAAATGTGGAAACAGAGTTGCGGAAAATATGTTGCGAAAAGGAGATTGCGGAAAGGTTGAAGTTGAGGAGAGACTAAGGTTGCAAAAAGAAAGATTTGTGGAAAACTGTCTTATGGAAGGAATTGTCTTGCAGAAATACTATTGTGGAAAAAAAAGCTTGCAAAAACTTTTTTGTAGTATTGAACTTGCGGAAGAAAATCTGTGCAATAGAGTTGCGGGAGAAGAAATATTTGGCCAAGAAGACAAATTCATATTTTGCGAAATGTAGAGAAAGCCAAATCCTGGGGAAAGTGGATTGGATAATGGTTTTTAGGGTTCCTGTCTGCATCAGATTGGTATCAGAGAAATAATATCTTGCATATTGTGTTCTCTACATCAAGTGGTATCAGAGCACAACTAACTCTTGGAATGAGGTAATGATCTTTTTTTTCACAATGATTATAATTAACTATGGGAAAATACTTGTAGACAGAGAATGTGTGGTTTAAATTGATGTTAGTCACATGATAGTGCATAATAAATCCTTGGAAGGATTTAACATGTTACAATAGACTAAAGAAAGTGGAGTTGTACACAAGACAGTTATGTTCTTGATGAAGAAAAGTTTGTGAAGTCTTACAAGAAAGAGGAAGCAGTGGCAGAACTCAGAAATCCAACATAGGTTGGAAAAGAGAGGACTAGTGCATGTTCTTAAAAGATAAGTGGACCTGTAGAAGCCAAACATAAGAGAAAAGGAGATGCTCAAAAATTTCTAGAGCATAAGAACCAGAAATTCCAAAAGGACAAGATCAAGGAGAGATAGATTGTTTAGGTATAATATACAAGTGTGGAGACTTGTTGATGGAGGCTTAGGAAAGCAGTCCACAAGTGGACAAGATGAAGTTCACAAAATAGAGGGAGATATAAACAATGACTACTAAAGACATTGCAAGGGTTCAGAGGAAATCCGCAGTAGAAGAAAGAAGAAATAAAGTCAAGAATAATTGTTGGGACGTGTGTTCTAAGGATCATTAGTTTTGGTAACTCCGCGATTGTGTTTGTAAGCGGAGTTACGGGTCAAAACAGTCTTAGGGGTGTCAGGGTAAGTCAAAGCCCCTTTTTTTAATAAACCCATGGTTTAAATCCAGGGTTTAGGGTTTTGGGTGCACATGGTTTGAATCCATGGTTTTGTATTAGCAAGATGTATAAATAGGCATTTTTTTAAGTAAGAAAGGCTAGGTTTTATGATGTAAGAAAGAAAAAGGTGAAGTTAAGGTTGATTTTGTAAGGAAAGGTTAAGTCCCAGCTGTGTGCATGGACGACCTCTACAGCTGTGTGCACAGAGGGTTTTTGTAAGAAGATTGAGAAAAGATCTGCAGCTGTGTGCACAGAGGCCTGCTGCTGTGTGCACGGCTATTAAGGACTGAAGGGATCTGCAGCTAAGTGCCCAGATCAAACTGTGGTTTTGTAGCAAGTTGAATAAAACACAGTTTGTGGATGTAGCCCCTACACTGGGGGTGAACCACGTTATATTTGGTGTTGTGGTTTCTTGTGTTGTTTCTGTTTCTGCTGTCTTTTATGCATTAATAACTGTATACAATTGATAACTTAGATCACTGCTAATAACAAGCTTCGCTGTGAATTCCCTGTAGTGGGTTGCGCAAGTCACGATTGTTTATCTATCTGCGAAGTAGTATAAAAGTGAATGACAAAGCTGTGTAACTGTAGATTAATAAGTTAGTAAAGGCTAAGGTACAGTAATATCCCTCTTTGCTTGCAGAAACCTGATTCTGCGGCACCCCATTGATGTTTCGGGTGAGACTGCAACCTGTGCACAGGTTGTTGCCGAAAGGGCCAACACATTGGGTCTTTTGTTGGTGCGACATAAAAGGATTAAACTCGGGTCTGCCCTATTGCCCAACAATAATGTAAGAGAGAGTTGCTATAGTTAGCAAGAGACATTTGGTGCTTCGAGAAGCATATACAAGCAATTGTAGAAGAAACCCAGAGGTATGGTTTGGTAATGAGGAAAAGGAAGGTAAGATGGAAATAACTACAGGTGAAGATAAGGAAAAAGATGTATTCTAGATTGAAGGAAGAACTCATGGAAGCTGAGTCTGAGATGGAAGTTTCATATTGTGAACCTGAATGGGGTCCTTTGCTTGGAGAGGATGATGAAGCAGAAAAGGAGAGACTAATTGAAAGTCTCATCGATTCTGTAAAGAGTACATATCAAATTATGGAGGCGATGACTGTGAGGCTGAATGAGACCAAGAGGTCTTATGTTTTTGGGACTGCTGATTTGTTTTTTATTATAGGTTTTGTTGCAGATGATAGGCAATCTTTTGAAACTGTCTTAAAATTTGATGAAGTTAAATATGATGAAGAAAGTCTCTCGAATGAGGAAAGGTCTGAAGTATTGCAGCAAAAGGAACTCATTGATGAGTTGGTTGATGGAGGAACACAGTCAATTGGATATGATCTGAAGATGAAGGAAGAATAAAAATGTGCAAAGACATTTCTATAGGGAAGAATCAGAATTACATTCTGATGAAGGAAAAAGTTGAACAGCCATCTTGGGCTGTCATAAAGTCTAAAGGAAAAGAAGATGATCTTTCCAAAAGCATGATAGTAGAATATAATTATGTTATAGTAAAATATGATATGGTGTCCTATGAAGAGTGTATGCAGCATGTATCTCAAACTATTGAAAAAATAGGTGATGGTGAAATTTTGATGTTGTTCTCAGACCAATACAAAAGGGGGATGCCAAAGAAAATATCAGCAGGGACTTCAGAGTCTCATGTTCTTAAATCTAATGAATTGCGTATATCTGCAAGGATAACATGTGATGAACCTTGTGAAGTTGTCCCGGAGGTAAAGGAAGAATAAGGAGAGTATCAATGTATCCTTAACATGGACCAAATCCAGAATTTTATTCTGGAATTGAAGGATGAGATGACATGGTCTCGTAGAGATAACCAAAAGAGAAAACTTGCATATTTAAATAGTGATGTTACTGGAAGATAGAGGAATAAATATGTCATTACAAAAGAAGAGACCATATTGTCTCAAAAGGATGATCAGTATCTAGAGGAACTTGTTGTTACATAGTTGGCTAATGAAGACAAAGAGAAATTTTCTAACTTCAGAAAGCATGATGAAGAGTTAGAAATATTGGAATATTAGTTGATCAATCCAAGGGTTGATAAAGATGACTGCTTAATGTTTGATTGCAGCATTGGAAAATATCAAATAGAAGTTCAAAACATTGAAATTTCTTGTGAGCCAGTGGATAGCAACAGAGAGTCAAGAGAACCACATCATTTTCAGAACCAGAAGATGCAAATGTACCATCCAAAGAATAAACTGGACATGGATATTGAAGAATTAAGGATGGTGATGGTGAAAGTGTCTCAGAGAAGGAATGAGGAAAGAATGAATATTTACATCAGTATATCAAATAGACAAAACAAAAACATAAGACAAATGATAGAAGGAGATTGCATAAGCAAAGCTAGTGGAGCATTGCAACAAAAAGTATGGAAACTAGGAGAACTGAGGATGAAAAATACAAAACAACATGATGAGATGGATGATCAGCTACAGCACAAAGTTTGAAATCTTGGCATACTGAATATGGAAAAATCTGAATAGGATGTCATGTTTCTTTCTTCCTGGGGAGTCTGATGCAGGAGCATCCTGCTCTCCATTCAAGTCTAATCTCAATGTTTGATCAGACCTAGAAGAGGTCTTCATCTTCTAAATTAATAGTGCTTAGAATATTACATTGTAAATAAATATATGTTGAGTGTTCTTCTAGATAGTTGAAAAGTCAATAGGTGAGTGATGAGTCATGTAACTAAGCCCATGTCAAATGGTAGCATTCGATAAGGGTCAAGGCTCTCATGAGCGAGTCATTGAGATAGGATTGATTATGTTCCTTTATTTATAATTAGTTAGCAGATTGTTGAGCATATTCAGGATATGAACCAGAATGGGTTCATGAATCCTATTCTATATATGTATATAAGCTTTCGAGGAAAGAGTGGAGAAGAGAGAAAAGGGAGAGACAAAAGTAGAGATAAGAGCTAGAGGAAATCATTCAATCTGGCTAAGGAGTGGCCAAATCATTGTAAATAAGGCAAAGGTAGTTGGTTGCAGGTATACCAGACTAAGGGGATCAGAACGCAAGTTCTGAGATAATCATTAATGTATAATTTCATTGTATAGAATGAAGGAAATCCTATTTTGGCGTATCTTTGTGTGTGATTGCAGTTCTTTCTGGATGTATGGTTTCATGATTTGAATGATTGGTGATCTCTGTTAATTATTTATGAGCGATGCATGCGTATTCTGAAATATAGGGCTTGAAATAGTGGAATGTTGCATAGGTTTGGTTAGCAGAGACTAGAAGGCTTGAAATACAACAAGAGCATGGATCGAAGGTGGGGAAAGATTTACAAAGTGAATGTGAATGAAAGATAAGAAATCTGCAAGGTTAAGTGATTTTTCGCTGGAGATAGCATATCAACGGATGAGATCAAAGCCGCAAGAGATTCGACGATCCAGAAGAATACCGGAAGATAAATGTGTAAGGAAGATAACAGATCCGCAAAGATAATATGAGATCTGCATCTGATCTCAGATCAACAGTTAAGAAGGAGGCCACATGAAATCAAAGTTTGTAAAGAATTGCAGGAGTGAAATTACAGAAGTTCAACTTTGGGAATATTTGGATATGTAATATGCAATCCACAAATTTGTGGAAGGGATATCATGGAAGGAATCTTGAGAAAGGAAATTTGTAGAAGTTCAGCTTTGGGAGAATTTGGATCCGCAATCCGCAAATTCGATTGCGGAAAGGAGTGTTGCGGCCACATAATTACGGAAGTCAAATTTAGAATTTGGGAATTTTCACAATCTACAATCCACAAATGTGGAAATATATTTGCAGAAAATTTGTTGCAGAAAGGAGCTTGCAGAAAGGTTGAAGTTGTGGAGAAACTGAGGTTGTGGAAAGACAGATTTGTAGAAATCTGTCTTGTGGAAGGAATTGTCTTGCGGAAAAACAAGCTTAAGGAAACTTGTTTGTAGAATGGAACATGCATGTTAGCAATATGGATTATAGTTGTCATTGATTTCAAAAGGAGTTTGGTTATGACAAAGGAATAACCAAAGACATGATTTCATAATGAACTCAGTATAAGTCAAAAGAAAGACAAAGGTAGTGATGACATGGCATGAATGATGAAATGGCAGATATGATGACATAAAATAACATAATTGATGGAAAATTGGTAAGAGACATTGCCTATGATGAAAAACAAATGATGTGACATAATTCTCAAGAAATATGGCAATTGGTGAAAATCAGGAAATTTACGAAGTATGGATAAATAATCAAAACTAGTCTAAGGGATTCTAAGAGAATGACCGCCCTAATTAATGGGTTAGAATAAATGCCCACAACACATAGGGGTATTGTAGACTTGTGTTTTCTCTACCTAACCATGTCTTCATACTTTCTTGGTAGTATGTGAGGAAGAATTTATGAACCTGCCAAAATAGTGTTTAGGAAGATTAGATCAAACTAGAAATTTGTCTAAGTATCATAACAAAAGGTTGGAAGACTATTTTCAAATGTCCTCCAGAATATTTGTGTGTATTAGTAAGATCTAAAGATGAAATGATCATGCTTCCTGATGAACTGGCTATCCATCCATGAAGTTAGACTATCATCTGGCTCTTACACGAGTGAAATATCAATCTGCCAAAACAAGAGAAAAATGTTAGTTTGCATGTTAGGATTAAAGTTGGTTGTCTTAAAGAAAAGAAATCATGAAAATCCACAAATTCATGGTTATATTCGCATTTGATCTAAACTCTACGGTAAAAAATCATCCCACATGAGAAATGACGATTAAGGATCAGTTTCGCAAAAGATAGACGGAAAAGGTGAAGTTTCGCAAAGGATCAAAGATCAGACGGCTAAGAATAGTTCTGCAAGAAGATCGACGATTTGGAAAAAGCATTGCGGGAAAGAAATTAATGAAATAGAAGTGCGGGTGTGGAACCCTAGAAATCAAAAGTTCAAAGTAGTGGAAAATTTGAGTTTTCGACTTTCGCATTCCGCACTATAGAAAATACAAGTGCGGAAAGACAACAGTGGAAGGACCGTTGCATGAACGAAAGTGGGGGTGTAGAACCGCAGAAATCAAAACATCAAATTCATGGAAAATTGAGTTTCCAACTTCTGCATTCCACCCTATGGAAAAGGAAAGTGTGGAAAGACACTGGCAGAAGGACCGTTATAGGAGCGAAAAGGTGGAAAGGAAAAAGTCTGAAAAAATGGAAATTTGAGTTTTCGGTTTCCACCTTCCACAATGCGAAAGGGAGCTTACGAGAAGGCCAGTCCAGAAAGTGGAAAGGCAGAAAGAAAAAAGATAAAATCTTAGAAAAGTTGAGTTCTTTTATTTCTTCCTTCTGCAGTGAGGAAAGGAGGTTGCAAAAAGTATGATGCGGAAAGGCCAGTCTAAAAAACGGAAAAGCAGAAAGAAAAAAGATGAAGTCTTGGAAAATTTGTGTTTTCCAACTTTCGTAATCAGCATACGGAAAGGCTAGTGCAAAAAGGATCATGCGGAAAGGAAAGTCCATAAAGAGGAAGGTAGAAAGGCCAGTGCGGAAAGTTGAATTGTGAAAACCTTTCGCAGTGCCAAAAGGAGTGTGAGGAAAGGCCAATCCAGAAAGAGGAAGGAGGAAAGGAAAGTGCAGAAAGGCCAGCACCCGCATGGTAGTGAAGCTCACGTTTTGGGAAGGGAAGAAGTCTGCAGGCTAGTGAACTGAGGAAGCCAGTGTTGTGGAAAGATCAAGTGATTCCCACGTGAAAGAAGCCAGAGGGTTTAAGGAGGAACCCGCAGGCATGTGAATAAGTGAAGCCATCGATCAGACATGAGGAATCTTGTTTCCTATAGATGGAAGGTAAGCTAGTGTAAGGAAGTATATAGGGAGGCCACAGAGGAAGAGAGATCGTAGGTCTGAAGATGGTTTTTCAATTAGGTAATTATTTAAAGAAGCTTAAATTAATAAACAGAATTATAAATAAGGAACAGAGAAATGAAATAGTATGTTGTTTTGTAAAAAGTGTGTTTTCCCATATTGAAGAGGCATGAATGAATTCAAAAAGGTATGTTGTTGTATTGATATTGAGAAAAAGTATTTAAGCATAAAATTGAAGTAGAAGAAAAGTGTCTCTATCATCCATATCTATGCAGCCTAAGCATAAGACAGATACCAAAGAAGAGTAACAAGCGACATTGTTTTAAAGAATATATGGAAGTTTAATAAATATCAAATTAGGGTAGCAGGGTGGTGCTAGGGAAGGCTACATGTCTGCAAGGAGTTCTTATCCTCCTTCGAGTAGTGGTTGGATAAACAGGGTATTGGTTTATCCTTGTTTGTCGGTGCAGGAAGAAACCAGGGTGTGGGTGCATCCTTCAATAGTGGCTGAGAAACTTGGGGATTGTGGTCTCCATCAAGAGCTGTGGGACAAATCAAAAACCATATATGCAGGAGACTCCAAAGTAAATATGGAAAAACTTCAATCTCTCAAAGTACAATATGAAAGTATAAAAATGAAGGATGAAGAAAATATTTCAGAGTACTTCGAAAGAATTGAGAATCTTGTTAATACAATTAAAGTTTTGGGAATAAAATTACAAGACTATGAGTTAGTTGAAAAGATACTAAGAACACTTTATATACCATGTAATCCCAAATTATACACTCTTGAAGACCGAGAAAAGCTAGAAGATCTTACCATGGATGAATTATATGGAATCCTCACAGCCTATGAATTAAGACTAGGTATTCATAATATCCCAAAAGGATAAGCATATTTCAAAGTAATCAAGAAAACAAACCAGATGCAAAAATATCAGACCAACCATGATGAATAGTCTAATGAAGAAGAAGCCAATTTTGTTAAAAAAACTTCAGAAAGGATGAGGGAAGTGCAAAGGGAATCTTCCCTTCAAATGTTTTAATTGTGGTAGGATTGGGAACTTTCAAGCCAAGTTTCCTTATCCGAAGGAAGACTCTAAAGATGAAGATGACAAAAACAAGCAATACAAGAAAGAGGGAAAATTTCACTATAACAAAAATTACAAAGGAAAAAAGAATTTCTACTCAAAAGAAGAAGACAGTAGGTCATCTGAGATTAGTGATGATGAAGTCATTTTTCTAGGTATTAAAGAGTCTAATGTGATAGAATAAATTGAGCATAAGAAAGAGTCAGAAGATGAAGCAGAGGTTAATATGGAAAAAGAACTATTCAATGCTTTGAATGGACTAAGAAGATACAAAAACAAATATAGACAGCTGAAAAGTTTCTTAGTTGAATGACAGGAAGAGCATGAACAGTAAGAAAAAGAGATGAAGAAAATAATTATCAATTTGAAACACCAAATTCAAGAGGCAAGTAGAATATAACAAAGACTAGAGAAATCCCTTAACAAAAAAAAACTAACCTGTGAAAGAATGGAGGCAGAACTAGTTCACTTAAGAAAAGAGCTTGATGCAAAATTATCCAAACAAGATATGAAAATAGTTCTAAAATATTAAATAATATTATAACCTCACAAAGGGATCCAAGTAACAAAAATGGAATAGGTTATTCTCAAGAAGAAAATCAAGTTAGCTCAAAATCTTATGCAGCTGCTCTTCTTAGTACATTCAAGAAGAAAGAAGAAGAAAAGACAAGCAACGGTCAGAACTCCAGAAGATCATTTCTCCCCATCAAGAATGAATTCAAGAAAACTCCAAAGAAATTTAATCAAAATAGGTATCCTCACATTTTCCTTGGTTATTTTTTTTGATGCTCTAACTTTGGGCACAAATCTATGAATTGTATAGCATATCAAAGGAAAAGTTTGAAGGTTAAAAACTATAAACTCAAGGCCAATCAAACAATTGATCAAGTTAAGAGATTAAATTATAACTCCTTTATACCTCTAGAAGAAATAAATTTAGAATGATTCAAAGTGTTATAACTCCTTTATAACACTGTGTTGAAAGTGATTGGTCAAAACACATGACAGGAGATGAGGACAAATTTTTGAAAAACCAGAAAATACCTCATGGAAAGAGTTGGATAAGAAAGGAAGACTCCAAAGATATAGAAGAAATCAAGATTTCAAAAATAAATTAAGTTTCCCAAGATGATGAGAAGTTTAATAGTGTTATAGATAAGCTTTACATTCATTATGATGGAAATAAATATGATGAAGAAGTTAGTGATGGGGGTGGAACTGAATATGGATTCTTTTTCTAAAAAGAAAAATCCATATAACCTAGAAGAAAACCCTGAAATAAAGCATTAGAGATGATCATGTACTCAGGGGGAGAGTGTTTGAAAAGTTTTTTGTCATTGATAACAATGTTAGTAATGGTTATATTGTCATCCTTGAAATCATAAAGAATAATGAAGACCAAACCTATAGAGCATATTTGAAGAGATTGTTGAAACAGAGTTTTGGCAAAGGATGAAGTTATGTTTGAATGCATATTTGGTATCATGACTTGATACAAATGCATAAAGAATGAAGAGAGATACTACAATTGGTTTTGATCTAAGTTTTTGAAGAAGGAATGTGTTTAGGAGAAGCATTGTGATAGGGGGAGTCTATGAACTCATAATCCAAGGTTCTTACTCAAATAATAACTACAAGAAGGATGTTAATAGGATTATCAACGATTAAGGAGGATTTCACTGATAAAAGACTGAGGAAGATAAAAGAGGGGTCATGATGAGAAATTCAAAACTAATTGTTGGAAATTGGAGATGTGATCAACGGTCAAGACCGATCAATGGTGGAAAGAAATTTCGTTGGGAAGAGTTGCACAGTGTAGAAAAATTTTGATGTGCACAAAATTTTTATAAATTTTGTCTCACCTTATTTGGAGTACATCATCAATTAGTGGGGACACATATATGATGGTCCACAAGCTATTTCGCAGCGACAACTAGCAGGTGAGTTAAGAAGGGAGATGGGTGCAAAATTTTAAAACTTAACCTACTTTTTTTATTTTCCAATGTTGATTGGAGATCCAACTCTTGAGGATGATTTCGTCGATTGAAATAGACAGGTGTTTAACAAAAGAAGTTGGACACAGAATATTACCTGGGGTTTGACCGGGTTTGTTAATTTAGCGTTCTACTAAGAACCGAACTAAATCGTAAGATGGTTGTTATAGAGACTATTTGTTTTGGGAGAAAAACATTAGTTGAAATATTAAAAAGAACAGTGTAATGCTAAGTGTAAACTGTATCACAAAAATGTTTCCAGAGAAGAGGAAGTATACTGATAGGGGGAGTCCATGTATCTATTATTCAAATTATCATTCAAGAACCTGTTGCAAGAAAGGAAATTTTAATACAAACGATAATATTGGTTAGTTCCAATTCCAGTTAACAAAGGAGAGATATGATGATAGGGGGATTTATCAGAAAGAAGAAAGACATGAAATCCTCAATGCAATAACATGTTATCCTTTGTCATTGTTGTTAAAGGGGGAGAAGCTTTAGGTGTTTCCATCAATGCCAAAGGGGGCGATTATAGTTGTCATTGATGTCAAAACGATTTTAGTGATGACACTGGAATAACCAAGGACGTGATGGAATAATGAACTCGGTATAAGTCAAAGGAAAGACAAAGGTAGTGATGGCATGGCATGAATGATGAAATGGAAGATATGATGACATAGAATAACATAATTGATGGAAAATTGGTAAGAGACATTGCCTATGATGACAAATAATATGATGTGACATCATTCTGTAGAAAGATGGCAATTGGTGAAAATTAGGAAATTGATCAAGTATGGATAAATAGTCAAAACTAGTCTAAGAGAGTCTAAGAGAATGACCTCCCTAAATAATGGGTTAGAATAAATGCCCGTAGCACATAAAGGTCTTATAGACTTGTGTTTTTTCTACTTGACCATGTATTCAGATTGTCTTGGTAGTAGCTAAGGAAGAAGTTATGGACCTTCCAAAATAGTGTTTTAGGCAGATTAGATCAGACTAAGAAAATTGTCTAAGTATCATAACAAAATGTTGGAATACTATTTTAAAATGTCCTTCAAAATATGTGTGTGTGTCATTAAGATGTAAAGATGACATGATCCTGGTCCCTGATTAACTGGATATCCATCCATGAAGTTAGATTCTCATTTGGCTCTGACACGAGCGAAATATTAATATGCTAAAACAAGAGAAAAATGTTAGTTTGCATGTTGACATTAAAATTGGCTAAGTGTTAAAGCAAAGAAATCGTGCAGATCTGCAAATCCATGGTGATATCCCCATTCGATCTAAAATCTATAGTCAAAAAGAATCCTGCACGAGATCCAACGGTTAAAGATCAGTTCCGCAAAGGATAGGTGGAAAAGGTGAAGTTTTGCAAAAGATCAAAGATCGAATGGCTGAGAATAGTTCCGTAAGAAGATCGAAGATTCAAAAAAAGCGTTGTGGGGAAGTAGTTGTGGGAATGGATGTGTGGGTGCAGGGCCACGAAAATCAAAAGGTCAAAGTTGTGGAAAATTTGAGTTTCCAACTACCACATTCTGCCCTGTGGAAAAGAGAAATGCAGAAAGACAACAACGAAAGGAAAATCGTAGGAATGAAAGTGGAGGTGCGGAACCGCGGAAATCAAAGGGTATAAGTCATGGAAAAATTGAGTTTTTGACTTCCGCATTCTGCCTTGTGGAAATACAACGGCGGAAGGACCATTGCAGGAGCAAAAAGGTGGAAAGGAAAAAGTTCAAAAAACTGGAAAGTTGAGTTTTCAGTTTCCTCCTTCCACAACGTGGAAAAAATATTGCGGAAAGGCCAGTCCAGAAAACGGAAAGGAAGAAATCAAAAAGACGAAATCTTGGAAAATTTGATTTTCCAATTCCCACCTTCTACAGTGTGGAAAGGAGATTACGAAAAGGCAGGTGCGGGAAGGCTAGTCCAGAAAATGAAAAAGCAAAAAGCAAAAAGACGAAGTCTTAGAATATTTGTGTTTTCCAACTTCTGCAATCCATATGCAAAACAGCCAGTGCAGAAAGGAGCATGTGGGAAGGCAAGTCCAAAAAGAGGAAGGTGGAAAGGCAAGTGCAGAAAGTTGAATTACAGAAACCTTTCGCGGTGCAGAAAGGCCAGTCTGGAAATAGGAAGGAGGAAAGGAAAGTGCGAAAATGCCAGCGCCCGCATGGTAATGAAGCTCGTGTTTTGGGAAGGGAAGAAGTCCGCATGCCAGCAAATTAATGAAGCATGCAGGCTAGTGAAGTGAGGAAGTCGATGTTTTGGAGAGAGAAAGTGATGCACACATGAAAGAAGCCATAGGGTTTAACGAGGAACCCGCATGCATGTGAATAAGTGAATCCATTAAACAGACACGAGGAAGCTTGCTTCTTGTAAATGGAAGGTAATACAGCACAAGGAAATCTACAGGGAGCACGCAGAGGAAGAGAGATTACAAGTCTGAAGATGGTTTGTCAATTAAGTAATTGATTAAAGAATCTAAAACTAATAAACATAATTAAAAATAAGGAACGAAGAAATGAAAGAGTATGTTGGTTTGGAAAAAGTGTGTTTGTCCAGATTGAAGAGGCATGAATGAATTTTAAAAGGTATGTTGTTGTATTGATATTGAGAAGAAGTATTTAAGCAGAAAATTGAAGTAGAAGAAAAGTTTCTTTGTCATCCAGATCTATGCAGTTGTTGGTGGAGCTAGTCGGTGAGCCAACTAGTCAAATAGCTGACTAATTGGAGATTAGGTCAGATGGATAAGGTTGTGTTAGTTGATCGAACTGATAGGTAGTTATATGTAACTGTTTGTAAATCATATATATTAGGCTGTTGAGCCAGATGAGAACTCAGTTCAGTTCTATGTATGTATGGACCCTCATGTTATAATATAATGTGTTCTTCCCTTATCTATGTTCTTGTCTCTTATGTCTGTTATGTCTATATGATTCCATGTGTATTATTGGTAACCCTCTGTGATCTGTGAGATTACAACATTGATTTTGTTTCCAGTAGTACATATACGAATGTAATGGCTATAATTAGATGATATCAAAATAGGAGATTAAGAATTGGTGGGAGCATAAGATAGCAAATTATTTGCAGAACTATGCAAGGAGAAACAGATTAACCATTGCTCAGGTGAAGGATAAATTATTCACTGAAACACATGAGAAGTTTGTACAATTGGTACCCCATATTTTGAAAAAAAATTCTAGATGAAAAATCCCGAAGCAACTAAGGATCAAGAGCTACTAAAGAAACTGATTTGAGGGGTATGAACAAACCTATTGGAGTGGTTTGAAAAGATCACAGACGAATTCTGTGAGGAACAAGACGTAGAAGAGAGAACTTTGGTCGAAAGCGTTCAAAAAATATTTCATACAGACCTTACCGAGCAGTTCCTTTTCTCCTTACTGACCCTTTGTTCAAATTCCTAATAGAAAAGGGAGTGGTCCATATCGTAGAACCTCGTCTGTCACTACATGAACCTCCACCAAATTCTAACTGGGCGGAGAAACAAAAAAATTGGGAAAAATTCATTGTCGAAATGGAGTCGGAGTACTTCCTAAGAAAATAAATAGAACTATAAGAGCTTTCTAAATTGTCAGGTAGGATATGGGGGGGTAGCTAGGCATATGCCGGGTTAAAGTGAAAAGGAATCTAGTCGACTGAAGAAAATACCATCACCAGTTGTGAAAAGTCAACCTAAAAAGGAAATCGAACGAACAGTGACACACAAAGGTACAGTGGATTTACAGAAAGTAGAAAGAGAGAAAAGGATGAAAAGAAGGGAAGAGAGAAGATAACGGGCTATAGCACTCCAAAGAGGGATGACTACTAGGATAACAGACGAGGAAATAAATCCACCAGAGTTGGGTCATGACCGACAGGAAGAAGGCATGGATGAAGAAGCAATACCCATGGAAGAAGACTTGTGGATAGAGAAGCATGAAGCTCTCCAAATAGAAATTCCCTAGGAGATAATACCTATGTCTCCAACGAATCTGAGTACCAAGATACAAGCCATTGTCAAAGAAGACCTAAGACTAAGAGATGGTAATTTTGGTATATGGAGTCGACTAGATGACGAGGTAAACGATAATAATCATCTAGTGATCCATCGACCAGAGAAAGGAAATTGGGTAATACTCCAGGAGTACCCTTCTAACCGAAGTATCCACTTGCTTTACCCAACACATGAAGGATCATCCCCCCTTCCAAACATAGCTTTGCAAAATACAAAACAGTCAAAACTGCAGACAAATTAGTGCAATTGGACATCGACAAGAGAAGTCGACCCGAACCGACTGCTTGTCGGAGAATAAATGACAAACAAAATGACCGACGGGAATGAAAGTTTCATCGACAACGGCTCTGCACAGCGAGACAAACAAAACATCCCACTACCCCCACCACCACCACCTCCTGGAGAAGACAGCAACATCGATATCGACATGGGTCATGGATCAACACATATCCCTCTATACGAGGGTGATGAATATCCTATACGACATTGGTTTGTTTGTGAGTCAATATGGGAGGCAAATCAAGTTACGGTCAAAGAATTATAGATGGCACAATTCATCGATGCCTTCAAGAAAAGAGAAATAACATGGTACATGACCTATATTGAGAGAACTCCCCAAGCATCTAAAGTAGAAATTAAAGCACAATTCTTGTCTTTCTTTAAAACTCCAGATGCAAAACATCTGGCAACCAAAAAGCCGAAAACAACATCTCAGAATCCAGCAGAGTCTGTCCAGTAATATGACAAATGATGGAAAGACCTCCTCAGCCAACTAGACTATGTAATTGATGAACAAATATTAATTCAGTGGTTTCTTGCAGGTCTATCACAGAAAATCCGGCAGCACATAAGCTTGGAGACGTTTAAAACATATAAAGACACACTTACCAAAGCTCTGCAAGTAGAGATGGATGAAGATTTTCCAGCATATCCCGTGGATACTAGACTGGAAGAATAGATAGAAATCATGCAGAAATAATTAAAAGAGTTGCACCTCAAGAATCAAGATGTCTGGTGCATAAAATGATCCACTGCTGAACACACTAAAGATAACTGTAGGCAATACATAAGTCGATAGGGCGTTCGATTTGTTCAAACAAAATGCTTCTACGACATCTTCCAATAACATGGAGAACACACAATGAAAGATTTCCCATATAACATGAAAAATGGCAAAGCATCTTGGTGTGCAATTTGTGAGGTAAAAATTCACACAACGGCTAACTGCCACCTAAATTTAAAGAACCGACAAAACTAGCAAGTAGTCTACCAGACGAACACAGTCGCGCAGAATAACGATAACACCCAGTGAAGTAAAGATCATAACAAACCAAATAATCAAAGATATGAAGGTCATTGATATGAGCGTCGGTTCGACAACCATCATGGAGGATATGGAGGTTGAGGACAATTTTCTAGAAATTGTGACAATCGACCACGTTGGCCCATCTAGTAATTTACATGCTACAAAGAACACCATCAATATGCAAACTGTCCATACAAGGATAGAACTAATTTAAAATTTTGTACTAGATGTGGTGTAGGCGATCACTCATTAGAGGATTGTCCCACCATGCTCGACAAAATCAATAAAAAGAAAAATGTTAAAACACATGATGTAATCAATACAAAGAACCTGCATATAGGAACCCAACAAGGGACAAAAATTGGGAATGATAATCCACATATAATCAAAATCAAAGAAAAGAACGCTTATCCTAACACAGCTAAACAAAAACAATTACATAACGACGCAACAAATATATTCAAAGAATTTGGTAGATAGGAAGAAGCCGATGACACTCGACAAAACACAGTTAAAGAATTAATACAATTAGTACAGGATGATAAAGTGGTATCTCAATTCATTGACTTATTGTATAATATGAAACATAATAATAATACAGAAAAACAAACCAAAAACATATGCAGTCTAAACCAAAAGGACAAAAGTGATGCTGACCCACTTGTCAACCTAGAAATCGAAGGATACCATGTTCGACAAGTTGTTCTCGACTTTGGTTCACAAGTAAATATTATGACTCATGACACTTGGGAATAGTTGGGTAGACCTCAACTATATGAATCAGGAATATACCTCAAGTTAGCCGACCAAGGTCTGATCGAACCCATCGGATTTTGGAGAAATGTCGATACAACAATAAAAGGAATATCGACCAAAGTCGACTTTGAAATTATTGACCCTAAGGAAGGATCTAGCTCCTTCCCAGCTCTAGTAGGTCGACCTAGGGGAAGAAAAATGAAAGCATCAATATCCCTAGAAAAAGAAAGGATAAAACTAAAAGGGAATGGACAGAAAATCATAGTACCTATCCATCCTTCCCAAGGGGTGCCTTGGATAGAACCTATTGATGAAGAAGTCGACACCAGAAAACTATATCAAATAAAAAATAACAAAGACTACACAGAACCCAACATCTATGACAAGCTTCACTTAGGAAATCAAGATTCAGTAGGATATAATTCAGACACAGAATTATATGATTGGGAAGTCAAAAACTATGAGACCCAAGCAAGAGGTTGATGGACCATTCAGGCAGTACAAAAGAAACTAGTCCAACAATGTTTTTTAGTCTCCATCATCCAAAAAATATTCAAAAAGAAAAGTAGGGAATATCCTACCTTAAACCCAACAAATGTAAGTATCAAACAGATCCCAAGGTAAAAAGAAAGAGAATCCCCAGTTATGCATATAGAACAAGTATCTAAAAACATAGGTGAACATGGAAGACTACAAAGCTTGATAGAAACCTTTACAAGACAAGTTGCTCAATGGTGGGATACCCATCAATCAAGATTACAGACATGGAAAATAGCTTCGACTTACTTTGTAGAAATATCCTAACGAAAGAAGCTAACCAAATAGGCACAAATAACTGTGTTCATCCAAGGGAAAGACCCATAGGAGCACATAAGAACATGCGAAAGAGAATGGAGAAGACTTGGGTGTAAAGAAGAAAGTACATGGCCACACCTGTTTCCCTCAATGCTATCCAACTTACCAAACAAATGGTATAAAATGGAGGAATCACGGGGTGAAACATTTCAATGTCATGAAATTAGAGAGAACTTCATTAAATACTTCAGTTTTATATCGCAGAATGAAATGTTAGTCAAAACTGCAAAACAAATAAAATCATTTATAAAACCAACCAGGAACAACACTCTGATACAAAACTATGATTAACCAACAATACCATGTAATAACATACAAACCAAGATAATACCACAGTCGACAAGACTGCAAATAGAAAACAAAAGTATGGAAGGGAAAATATTTCGATGGAAATCATATCACTCAGAAACAACAAAACCAATTCGCACAGTACTTAAAGTTGATACAGTCGACAAAGAAGATACCGACCGAATGACCACAATAGACTTTCTTGCTACATTCTCACAATTCAAAGAAGGGAGTCAACCGATCAATGAAGTTAAAGCACCAGAATGGTTAGATGCCAAAGTTAAAACTAAATATTTTGACATATCAAATGATGATCGACCAAAAATGGAAAAAATTGGCAATTACTGGAGCGAAGAAAAAACAACCGAAATAGTAAACCTACTGAAATAATTCTAGGATGTATTTGCTAGAGACTACAAAGATCTCAAAGGAATAGTCCATGAAATGGGCAAGATGAAGATCGACATCAAACCTAATGCCTGACCTGTAAAGAAGAGGCCGTACAAATTAGCACATAAATACAAAGAGATAGTCAAGAAAGAGATCGACAATAGGCTTGTAGTAGGAATTATCTACCCTATTGACCAGTCAGAATGGGAAATCCCAATGGTCGTGCAACCAAAGAAACACGATACGACGAAACTAAGGATCTGTGTCGACTTCAAAGAACTAAACAAAATCACCCTAACAGACCCATTTCCAACACAATATTCAGATGAAATCTTACATGAAGTTGCAGGACATGAATGTTACTTTTTTATAGATGGATTCTCAGGGTACAACCAACTACCAATAGCCAAAGAAGACCAGAAAAACATGACATTTGTATGTGAATTCAGCTCATTCTCCTACAGAGTTATGCCTTTTGGTCTCAAAAACGCACCTCTAGTATTTTTTGAGAATTGTTGTCAAAACATTTCAAGAATATATCTACAAAACAATGGCGGTATATTTGGATGATTGGAGGATATACTCTATGCTGAAAGATCATTGCAAATGGCTAAGGCTCCTATTTGAATGATGCAAACAAATCCAGTTATCTCTGAACATAAGGAAATGCATATTCCTAACTCTTATAGGGATACTATTATGACACATTGTATGCAAAGAAGGAATCAAGTTCGACATTGCAAAGATAAATATTATCCTCTACTTGAAACCACCAGTGAACCCAAAACAAGTCAGGGTACTACTCGAACACACAGGATATTAAAAGAAATTTATGAGATACTACTCAAATATGACCTATCCACTATAAGAACTATTAAGAGAAGATTAAGTTCGACTGGACAGATGACTATAACATATCATTTGAAACATTAAAAAGGAAACTAGTAGAGGCACCTATCCTCGGGTTCCCAAATTGGTCGATCAAATTTCACGTACATATCGACGCATCAAGCCTAGCAACAGGTGCGATATTAACACAACTAGGGGATGATGGAATGGATTACCCCATAGTTTATAGCAGCAGAAAACTAAACAAGGAAGAAAGAAACTATTCGACAACAGAGAGAGAAGCATTAGGAATGGTCTTTGCACTACAAAAGTACCGACATTACCTACTAGCCAACCCTTTCATATTCTACACTGACCACCAAGCATTGAAATACCTTGTAAACAAACCTTTACACCATGGGAGTATTTGCCGATGGCTACTACTATTTCAAGAATTTGAATTCGAAGTCGTCGTTAGACCAAGAAAATTAAATGTCAGACTCAACCACTTGTCGAGAATCAGCATGGGAGAGGAGCTGATAGGAGTCGTACGTGACCTACCAGATGCACACTTATTTCAAATAGAATCTGTCCTGGCATAATTGGAGGAAATATCTCAATTCCTAGAAAATTGTGAAGCACTAGAGGGCATAAGCATCAAAATGAAACAAATCTTAGCTATGAAGGTTGCACCATACAGCCTCATAAACGGATTTTTATACAAAATGGGAGTGGACGACATCCTCAGGAAATGCATATTAGAACACGAAAGAGATAATATCATGTTTAAAGCACACTATGAACCAGCAAGAGGAAATTTTCAAGCAGATACAACTGCCAAGAAAATCCAATGGTCAGGGCTATGGTGGCCAACATTATACAAGGATTGCAAAATGTTTGTTAGCCAGTGAGATTGATGTCAACGACTAGGTCAACCTCTGCCTAGTACAGAAATTCCCTTGATATTAGTAAACCCAAGTTTGACATTTGAAATTTGGGCCATCGACTTCATAGGACCATTCCCAATACCATAAAAAAGAATAGATGTAAGATATGTATCAACCGCAGTAGAATATGTAACCAAGTAGGTAGAAGAAGAACCTGTAGACACATGTTCCAGTGAGATAGCTGCTAAATTTATCTATGAAAACATAATCACTAGATTCTTATGCCCACTAACCTTAATCAGTGACTAAGGATCACACTTTATTAACAAAACCATCAAAGAACTGACAGACCAGATCAAAATTGACCACCGACGTAGTACAGCTTATCACCCTCGGTTGAATGGAGCAATCAGTTGAATGGAGAAATAGAGGCATTCAACAAAACATTAACAAGGGGTTTAACAAAAATCTGCAACACCAAAAAGGATGATTGGGACGAAAAAATCCCTACAGTATTATGGGTTTACAGAACAACATACAAACGTTTGACCGACCAAATACCATTCCGACTAGTCTATGGCCAAGAAGCAGTCGTTCCACTGACATTTTCAACAGAAAACACCTATCATAGCATATATTTTACATGTTGATGTCAAAGAAGGAAGGAAGGACCGACTGATGCAACTAAGAAAGCTAGAAGAACACCGACTGCTTGTTGTACAACATCAAAAAATTAAAAAACAACAGTAGAAGGCTTAGCATGATCGTAATATCAAAAATAATAATATGTCAGTAGGGGACGTCACCTTGCATTACTGTAGAATAGTCAAGTAAAAGGAAAACCCAAAAATCTACACACAGAAGGGATGGGGCCTTACATTGTCGAAAAAATTCAGTCCAGCGGACCAGTCCGACTAAGGACATTACAGGGAATAATATTCAGGAAACTTGTTAATGGTGCTCGACTAAAATGGTACAAAAATTAAGCAAGTTC
>LPNX010676180.1:172453-212102 GCA_001517045.1 Pseudotsuga menziesii
ACAAAACCATCACCCGTAAACCAAAATGACAGGAAACTTTGGAAGATTTACTAAACTGCACTTCAACAACCGACACCAACCCCATCAACGCGTCTCCATCGACCACTCGCATGATCGACATCGACCGACTACCCTGAAGGTCAAATCACGCCTTCATGACTATGGACAAAGGGAGCGCAAAAATCAAATTGCATTTAAAGCAGTCTCGATAAACCATGTTGGACCATCACTTCCACCATTAATACATCCATCGAAAGAATTGTCACCCGCTCCACCTATAAATACCAGGCCAAAAATAGATCAATTACCATATTTTGAAGAGATAGAGAAACCAAGTATTCAGAAATTTGAGAGATGAGACCCTGTAAAGAAAATCGACCAAGAGACCGACAAGATGGCCCTGAAGAAAACCAAAGCCACAGCTGCAAAAACAAAAGAACTACAATCCTCTAAAACCCCACTTATGAGAATATTAAGAAATATCAAAAATGACAAGGTACAGGAAACCTTGTGGGCGAAAACCTGGGAAGAAATCATATAATGGGCTTATATGGACAAGAAAATGACACCAAAAGAAGAGAATATAAACCACACTACCATCATGAGTTAAATGAACACACCGTTCATGGCAAGCTTTGGAGGAATGAAAGAAACAGTACTAAAATTTATCATCAATCGGTATCACAATGGAAAATTTTCCTTCGACAGACCAATAGAAATTTATGGTGAAGTTATATACAAACTTACTGGTCTCTCAAATTAGGGTGACCCTGTCCCTATTGGTATAAAAGAAGGACTACTAGAACGACTAACTGGAACACCAACAGGGAAGAACTCGAAAGGGCTAATGATCAGTCAAATACAAGCCCAGACACCACAAATCATTGCCAAAATCATAGCAACAAGACTCACTCCTACAGGTCGAGTGAGTGATCTGAAGCTAGACATGCTGGAAGCAGTCGACACAATAGCATGCACAGGGAAAATTTATCGTTGGGCTTAGCATGTTGCCGACATGCTCAAGACTATATGTGAGAAATGTTAGGAGTCGATCGATATTATAAGTTTCCCATCTCTGATACTCTGGATAGCAATGTACCACTTATGCCTAGTCGGTGACAAGCAGTTCCAAGAACCACACAAGTACCACATGTGGAGGTTCAAACCATTTTCACAGAATGGAACATTGAAAGAATTGGCAAATGGTAAAGTAATGCTGGAAAACTCGTTCCAAAACCTAAAACTCCAGACAATTAGATGGAGGGTGCCTCAGAACATCCGAATAAGTCTATTGAAAAAAGGCACATATTCAACTCGAGCTTGACCACACGGTAGTCTGGTACATGCAGGCGGAAAAGGCAGCAGCAAAACCCCTCGACTATTACCCAACAGGTGAAGAGATTTTTCAAGAGATAGCTCGACAATCCAATACAAAGATATCAATACTAGCAAAAGCCAAAGAAATAAATCAACCAATCGAAGAACCATTGACCAACCAAGAAAAATAGGAGGACTACGAACTCTGCTTGCATATCGGTACCTTGATGTCGGATGATATACTGACAGAGGACACCAGCAGACTTCAACTGACAATTGTCCCACAACCTATCCAAATGGGAAGCACACCGACTGAACATCAGGTAGCCAGACTACTAGAAAAAATTATCATTCTGGTTCACCGACAGGAATAAGGAGAAGATCATATAGAATAAGATATCAAAGCAGATAATCCAGAATATGCTATGACAAAAAGAAAACTTAAGGAAAATATCAAAGGAAGTAGCAACCTCAAGGAAAAGGAAGGCAATGTAGGAAAAAGTGAAGAGGAAGTGCAAGATTATCCTATCTATGTCAGAAGATGAAGAAGAAATATAGGATACTGTTGTCAACATCATAAAAGATGCAACAAAAAACAAAGTTTCGATCGAAACACAATTCAAACGGTTCATCGACGCAGGAGCAAAGCAAGGGAGACCAAAAAAGGTAAAAACTGCAACCACTTCAGTTGATGAGAACATTTTTGATCTAGTTTCTACACCTCCACCCCCATCCCCAACCTAGATTACACAAGAAGACACCCCATAGATACCCACCATAAGCTCGGTCAACATTTGGAAGAATGCTATGCCGAAGACACTGAAATAACGGTTCGACCAGGCCGATGATTTCCAGGCATACATTGAAAAATTACCCAAACTACTGACCTCAGTTTAGATAATTACCACCAAATTCCCACTAATTGAATCTAGTGCACCACGCCAAATCCTCTCTTAGCAAGTTAGCCAGATACCCCAGATACCAAGATCTGTGGGAATTATCAAGTCCACATTTTTTAGGAACCCCGACAAGACTTCCCAAAGCTCTACAAGTTGCACCTCATCCATTATCCCTTTAGACATATCACACCCTCCACCAGCCAATAAACCAGCAAGAGATGCGGAAGAAGATAACCAAGAATATATCAACCAGGTGATTGACAACCTATTGTCTGATGATCCAGACAATTCACCACCAGAAGTTGAAGACCCACCTTCGACTGACAATATCCCCACTACACCAATTACACCAGACCATTCACGATCTCCACTGCCACTTCCCAATCCAGAACCTTTACCAAACCCTGAACCATCTATTTCAAATACCTAGATACACACTGAGCCACAAGTTCCACCCAAGAAACTCAATCTGAAATTCCACCAACCAATGAAGATCAGCAGCCAGAAAACCAACCACAGGGAAATCTACCACTTGCAAAATCATATGCACAATAGCAGACAGACTAGTATAGACACAAAAGAAAAAGAAAAGAAAAAAAGAAGAAATAACACCACAAAGAATCAAAGCCGACAATGATCCACATCAGCTAACTTGGATCAACTAGTGAAGTCAACACAAAGAAACTCAGAGATGGAGAGTTGGGTCAACTCCTAGAAACTCTCACCACAGAAGCAGCAGTAAGAAACTAGACTAAACGAGAGCAGATTAACAACACTAAGAAAGAGGAAATCGAGTTTCAAACAAAATGCAGGAATTTGATCCAAACAGTAATACCAGAACCTCTAGAGGCCGACACCAACAATCCGCTTGAAAAGGAATACCAGCTATTTGAAAGCATGGTGTCAACTCTACAATCACATCTACAAAATACAGACGAAGATCAAATAGAGGAAACATCCAGACTACTCAGGAAACAATATACAACATTCTCAAAATCTTGCGAAGTATTACAAGACCACTTAGAAGAATCTATCCTCACAGATGAAGTACTCCGTGACTGGCCTACCTATTATGGACAAGTATTTCAGCAAACCCATAAGACTCATGAGCAGATTCAAGTGTTAGAAAAGAGATGAGGAATGGAAGAAACAATGAGAAATACAATACAAGAACAGATTGTATTGGAAACGGCCAAACTACAGAAAGTGGAGAGACAAGCACACCAGTGGGTACAGCAAGCACTACCGAGCCTCAACAAAGTGGATACAATTTTCCCATAGATGAAAAGGCTACTAGATGCAGCAGAGGAAAAATCTCAATTCATGGGGCCAGACATGGGAAGCATTGCAGAACTCCCCATCCAAGAAAATATGTCTACTTTTCCAAGCATCACAACATTGACTATCGACATCGAGAAATTACTACAGAGTTGGACATAATTTCAACATCAAATGGCTATTATAGTAGAAGCAATTATGGAAATATGTGTGCAGAAACGACCAACCATCTGACTACACAGTCCATGAAGACAAACAATACCAAAAAGCAACTAACTTAGACAATACATTGATACCTCCCCTATTTCTTCGGGATGAAGAAAGATCTTGTTCCTGGGGATGATGTTGGAGTAGCTAGTCGATGAGCCGACTAGTCGAATAGCCGACTAATTGGAGATTAGGTCAGCTGCATAAGGTCGTTTTGGTTGACCAAACTGATAGGTAGTTATATGTAACTGTTTGTAAATCATATATATTAGGTTGTTGAGCCAGATGAGAACTCGGTTCAGTTCTGTGTATGTATGGACCCTCATGTTATAATATAATCTATTATTCCCTTATCTATGTTATTGTATCTTGTGTCTGTTATGTATATATGATTCCATGTGTATCATTGGTAACCCTGTGTGATCTATGAGATTACAATAGTAGTAGAAGGATAAGATAGAGACCAAAGAAGAGTAACAAGTGATAGCGTTTTTAAGAAGATATGGAATTTTAATCAATATCAAATTAGGGTGGTAGGGTGGTGCTAGGGCAGGCTACATGCTTGCAAGGAGGTGTTAGCCTCCTTACAGTAGTGGCTGGAGAAACAAGGTATAGGTGTATCCTTTTCTGTAGGTGTAGCAAGAAACTAGGGTGTGTGTGCATCCTTCAGTAGTGGCTGGGAAACTTGGGGATTGTGGCCTCTAGTAAGTGGGTTCTTGCAAATAACTATTGTATATTGTAAAAAATTTTTTGCAAATAATAGAAATGTGTTGGTGGTTTACCTTATTGGGTTCCACGTTAAAAAATTATGTCCATTTTTTTTTACATTTGCTAAAATAAAAGAAATTATGTTTAAATTTTTGTCACTGATTCACTCCCCCCCCCCTCTCAATGACAAGACCTGATCCATCACTGCGGAAGCAAAGTTGCACAATAGAGTTTGCGGGAGAAGAAATATTTGGCCAACAAGACAAATTTAGAGTTTTCTAAATGATTAGAAAGCTAAATCCTGGGGAAAGTGGATGGGATAATGGTTTTTTGGGGTTCTCGTCTGCATCAATAACCTACAGTAGATTATCGATCATCAGGATCATCAGCCCTGTCTGAATCAATGAAACTAACCAATAATGGAGTCCCCCATGTACTATAATGAATCCTGAACTGAATTGTACCTCAAATATATCAAAGTATTATTTTTGTTGCTTTCTAGTGACTTTCATGGGGTGTTTTCATATATTGGGAAACACGACCAACAACAAAGGAAATATCAGGATGGGAATGAGTCAATTATAAGAGACTACCAACAAGCTGACAGTACAAAGTGGCATATAATTTAGATGAAGTGCAAGTGGCAGAAATTTTGACTCCATACTGGAACGGAGAAGGGGATGGTTTACAATCTTCCATGTGAAAGCAACGAAGAAGGTCATGAGCATACTTATACTGAAAAAGAAAGACTCCTTATTTGGTTTGCTAGGATTGGAGACCAAGATAATAATGCAAATTTCCTAAGTATGACATTTCAAATGTTTTCATTAGACTGGATTTCACATGGGTTAAAAGCTTAGGGTCACTACCAATAAGAATAAGATCGCCAACATATAGAACAAGGATGATGATATGGTATACCAAGCTTGAGGAGCTTGCTTAAGGCCATATAAGGATTTCTTAAGGTGACAGACAAGGCTAGAATTATCCTGAACATATCTAGGAGGTTTTTCCATGTAAATTCCCTCCTATAAATAACAATGTAAGAATGTATACTTGACATCCATTTGATGGAATTCCCATTTATGTATGTGTGAAATGGAAAGAACAAGGTAGATGAAGTTCATTTTTGTGACAAGAGAAACGGTTTCATTGTAGTCAATCCCTTCAACTTGGGAAAACCCTTTGGAAACTAACCTTTCCTTAAGTCTTTCAACAGTTCCATATAATTCATACTTAGTTCTACAAACACATTTACATCTAACAAGTTTTCTTCCTTTTGGAAGAGGTACGATAGCCCAAGTATGGTTCTCCATTAAAGAACGATATTCTTCATCCATAGTGGCAATCCAATCTAGATTCCCTGAAGCTTCTGCAAAAGTATCTGTATCATGATTCTCTAAAACTTGAGTTAAAAGAGAAGAGTCTCTCTAGAACTAAGAACGTGTTCGACGTTGATCTCTAGGATCACTGGAAATATTACCAACTACTTCACATGTTGAACGGACCCATAGAGGAAGCAGTTGTGGTGGTGCAACTGGACAAAAATTAGAAGGTGGAGGTGGATTTGCATCCTCGTTATCATCATCAGAAACTGGAGTTGGAAATTTGTCAAAGAAGTTGGAAGTAGAGGAAGGCACAAGTGTCCAATCAAGCTCACAAACCAAATATGACACAAACATCGAGTTAGGCTCGTAGGACAAAGATGGCACAAACATCGAGTTAGGATCGCATACCAAGAGATTTTCATCAAATTTAACACCTCTTCTAATGATTATATCATGAGAATGTGACTGAAGAAGTATATACCCTTTCACATCTTCAGAATATCCAACAAATATGCGCTTTTAACTTTTAATATGCAATGCTTTCTGATTTTAATCTGGAATGTGATCCCATGCTTCACTAGCAAACACACAGAAGTGACTTACATATGGTTTAATTTTACTCCATGATTCATCTGGTGTGATACCTTGTAAATTTTTAGTGGGGGTGCGATTAACTATGTAATTTGCACAATTTATGGCTTCAACCCAAAATTAAAGAATTATTCCCTTACCTTGGATCATACAATTAGCCATTTCTTTTAAAGTGTGGTTTTTTCATTCAGCTACACCGTTTTGTTGTGGCATATATGGAACAATGCGTTGTTGTTGGATTCCTTGTTCAGTGCATAAAGTAGTGAACCTGTTGTTAACATATTCTCCTCCATTATCATATGTTAACTTAATAATTTGATGACGAGATTGTTTTTCAACAAGGGCCTTGTAGGCCAAGAACATGTTAAATACTTTTCTCTTAAGTTTTAGGAAATAAACCCAAGTGCATGTAGAGTAATCATCAATTAACATTAAGAAATATTTGAAACCATAAAAGGAAGCAAATGGAAGAGGACCAAAAAAGTCACTATGCACAAGCTCTAAGGGAACCGAGGCGTGCCAAGAGGCACGTTTGTCAAAAGTGTCCCAATGATGTTTTTCGAGTACACAACGGGAACAAAAACCGTCCCTACAAGATACCATTGGAATACCTATCACCATATTTTCTTTAGATAGTTGTTGCAATAAGCGATGATTTAAGTGTCCAAATCACTCATGCCAAATTTTTCTCAAGTCGTCACTATGAGCAACAAAAACTAATTTAGGAAAAGGTGATGACCCAAAGTTGTTAAATTTGTACAACCTGGTAATATCATCAACAAATCTGGTAGCTAGGACATGCTTAAAATCTTTAAAATTCTTGATTACAACTTGGTGAGGTGTAAACGTTACAGTTTTACCTTCACCAAAATAAGTGATTTGATAGACGAACAACAAATTATAGGAAATTCGTGGAACACGTATTACATCACTAAAATAACCATTACTTATATTCCCTTTTAATTTTTCATTCTTCACATAAGAGTCTAAGAGTTTTGTACTTAGATAAATAATCTTGAATGTAGGAAAAGAACTTGGATTTAAGGAAATCAACTCATTTTCGAGTTGATGACCTTGAATTTCATTGTGTTTACCAAACACATCTTCCAATATTTCCCAAGCTTTATATGGTTCATCAATTCCAGATAAGTGGAATTGCAAATCAGTAGAGTTTGACATCCCAATCAATCCAAAAGGTTCATCACATCTATTTTCCCATTTAATTTTATTATCATCATTAATGGGTTCTTTTCCTTCCCCAAGGTAATTATGTAAAGTACCCTACTTCGTAGGAAATCCTTCATACGATATTTCCATGAGAAATGGTTGGAACTCGTAAGTAGAATATCACAAGGGGAAGACATACTGTACAATAAAGGCTGTAAAAAAAAACAAGTTGTATGGATGCACAGGGCTCAAAAAACCAGGATGTTTCAAAAACTCTGGCACTAAAAATTGACTCCATATGAGGAAGTTATGTTTGATTTTAAAAAAGGTTGAAGATGAACCCAACAGAGACATGAAAAATATATGATTGACCAACTGAAAAGAAAGAAAGAAAAAATACCCCCACTCTTCCCAAGATTAACCTTTTAAACTCACTTTACAATAAAGTTTCTTTATGTGAATCACTTTTTAAAATAACTGAAATTCACTTTTACAAGGATGTTACTTCAAATATTGCTACAAAACTAAAAGACTTTAAGTGAGTCACTTTTTTAATTTAAGTGAGATGCACTTTTATAATAAATTAACTTAAAATATATAAATTGCATGCAATTTTACAAAATCAAATAACAAGGCTTGAAATCAGGACCTTTCAATTAATAAAACAACTTTTAACCAAGTGAGCCAATATTAAAATGTACATAAAATATGGGAAGGAGGAAGCATTTTTTTCTTACTCTTTTGCCTCAAAGTGTGTGCTTGCTTATTTTCTTGCAAATCACTTCACATAAACTGAAACAAAAATAAATAAATAAATAACATTGCCACACTTTTGGGTTTAATCCCCATTAGCTTGCCCCAAATGTTTTTTTCTCTCTGTTTCTGATTCACCACGATCACACAAGGTGCATGACAAAGATCATATGCACTAAAGAAAAACCCTTTCCTTTATGTTTATGATTTTTCGTGATTGTGCAAGGTGCACAAAAAGGAGAATACACAGGTAGGTAAGGAAACAATATGAAACCAAAAAAAATATAGATCTAATAAAATATGAGAAATTACTTTAAAATTTTTATAAAAAAAACCGCCACTATAACAATATACCTTTAGATCTGATGACATGGCCATATATGGGGCGAACATAAACCTTTTTTGATCAAATGGAAATTATTTTCTAGTGTGAATGGCGCTCCGGATTCAATGAAACACCTCGTGCATCCTAGAAATGAATAAAAAAATCAAAACCATAAACCCTTTCAAAGCTTCGGTAACACCAGTTCAATATCTAGATTATCAACAAAAGCGGATCTTGATAAACACTCTGATACCATGTTTGGGTACACAAGATAGTTACAAAAGATTGAACACCTAGAGAATCCACTCTCACAAACAAATCACAAATCAACACATCGATGTTTTCATGTGGTTTAAACCCTCGAAAGGGAAATACTCCACAGCCCCAGCCAAATCGCAACTTGGGGCAGTTTATTATGCAAAAGAAAGAAAGTTACAAATGATCTTCTCATAATCAATCAAGTAGCCAATGATCCTCCATGCTATTTAAATAGATATCATGGACCCATCAGGTGTTAAGCCATCGATCAAAGGTAGTTAAGATATAAGAAAAGATGAATCGTCGGATCACTCTATGTCTAGAACATATAGTGACCGTTGGATTAGATATTTATAAATCCATACTAATGCATACTAAAGAAACACACTTTTCCTAACAGATATATTATAACAAGTTGATCTTAACTAACTCATAAGTGTCTAAATATCCTAATAGTAATTTTGTATATATCCATCAAACTTGTGAAGACTTGGGTTGCATGCCCTCATATGTTAGTTGGACTAATCAGGTTGTGAAGAGTTGAATTGAATAAAGCTCCAATTGTATAGAGGATGTCACTATTCTTCTAGTACAAAATAACCAAGCCTCTAATTTATGTGAGTCCAAAATATGGCCTCCTCCAATGGATCAGTAAGACACCATAAAATAGGAAATGAAATTTGATTCCTATAAACCACAATGCATGTAATTTTAGACTATATGTGTGTGTGTGTGTGTGTGTGTGTGTGTGTGTGTATGTATGTATGTATGTATACATTTATATATATACATATGTATGTATATATATATATATATATATATATATATGTGTGTGTGTGTGTGTGTGTGTGTGTGTATGTATATATATGTATATATATGTATATACATACGTATACATATGTGTGTGTGTGTGTGTGTATATATATATACATATACATATACATATATATGAGACCATTCTAGGATAGTACTGAACCTAGAATCAAAAAAAGGATGTCATTATTTATGTGCATAAGTTAGTGCTTCCCAACGTCTTTGGTAACATAGAAGAGTTTCCACTTGGTTTAGCACTATCTAATTCCAATATTTAGAAATGGGTAGAAGAGATAAATTTAGGCACTTGAAGTGTTTTTCTTTTTCTCTTTTTGATATCAATGTGGAAGGAATAGGGGGTTCTCCTCTTACACCTATTCTATTGGAGTGAACTCTATCTCTGTAGAACAAAGTGTTGGGTTGGCTGCATTAAACTAAATAAACTTACTTCAATCACTCATGAAATTCACACTGATATGTATATTAGAAAATAAATGTGTATTAAACATTTTTTTTGATAGAGTCTTAATCTTAATATCATGAATTATTCAAGCCCCCTTGTAGAGGTAGAAGACTCCATTTCATACAAATTTCTAGAGAAATAACTTAGAAAGTAGTTAATAGTAACATGATTGAGAGTCAAAGGTTATCATTAGTGTTCAAATAGAGTACCAAATTCAAATAGAAGAAAACAATTGATTTTCCATAATAGAATGATAACAAGAGGGAGCCAAAATTAGGCATGATGATATCTTGGTTGCATAATTGGTTTTCTAAAAAAGAGTTGATATGTGGATATGCACAACCCATGTGATCTATATCAATGACCAAAAATATATTCTCCCTTAGATTCTCAGTGTCTGATTTCTAGCCTTGTCAACTTATCCTTGTGAGATCCTACATAAACATGAGGATTTCTAGGATGTGGATCCATAACACATGTATTTGAAGAAAAAATGGATCTAAAAAATATCCAACCAAATTGTCAATCCAAGGATACATACAAACATGCACTTTCCCTAATGTTATTATTAAAAAACCAATGAAATACTAGAGAATGGAAGTAAAAGATACCTTAAGCCTAAGTTCTTGTTCCAAACATCAAAATGATTAATAAAAGTGTAAAGGATATGCAATGAATAGTGAAAAAAATATGGAAAATATGTAAAAATTAGGACCCATTTCTATCCCTACAACCACTGATCATGTCTTCAATCACTTGCTGTCCTCAACTTGGAAAAGGTGAAGTTTCACAAAGGATCAAAGATCAAATGGTTGAGAATAGTTCCGCAAGAAGATCAACGGTTTGGAAAAAGCATTGCGGGAAAGAAATTAAGGGAATGGAAGTGCGGGTGTGGAACCACGGAAATAAAAAGTTCAAAGTAGTGGAAAATTTGAGTTTCTGACTTTCGCATTCCACCCTACAGAAAAGAAAAGTGCGGAAAGACAACGGTGGAAGGACTGTTGCAGGAATGAAAGTGCGGGTGCAGAACCACAAAAATAGAAATGTCGAAGTCATGGAAAAATTGAGTTTCCAACTTCCGCATTCCACCCTACAGAAAAAGAAAGTGTGGAAAGACAATGGAGGAAGGACCATTACGGGAGCAGAAAGGCGGAAAGGAAAAATTCCGAAAAACTGGAAATTTGAGTTTTTGGTTTCCGCCTTCCGCAATGCAGAAGGGAGCTTGCGGAAAGTCCTGTCTAGAAAGTGGAAAGGCAGAAAGCAAAAAGATGAAATCTTAGAAAAGTTGAGTTTTTTATTTCTTCCTTCTATAGTGTGGAAAGGAGGTTGTGGAAAGGCCGATGCAGAAAGGCCAATCTGGAAAACAGAAAAGAGGAAAGAAAAAAGACGAAGTCTTGGAAAAGTTGTGTTTTCCAACTTTCATAATCAGCATGCGGAAAGTCTAGTGTGGAAAGGCCAGTGTGCAAAGGAGCATGCAGAAAGGAAAGTCCATAAAGAGGAAGGCAGAAAGGCTAGTGCAGAAAGTTAAATTGTAGAAACCTTTCGCAATGCCAAAACGGGTGTGCGGAAAGGCTAGTCTAGAAAGAGGAAGGAGGAAAGGAAAGTGTAGAAAGGCTAGCGCCTGCATGGTAGTGAAGCTCATGTTTTGGGAAGGGAAGAAGTCTGCGGGCCAGTGAAGTGAGGAAGCAAGTGTTCTGGAAAGAGAAAGTGATTCCCACATGAAAGAATCCAGAGGGTTTAAGGAAGAACCTGCAGGCATCTGAATAAGTGAAGCCATCGATCATACATGAGGAAGCTTGTTGCCTATAGATGGAAGGTAAGCTAGAGTAAGGAAATAAATAGGGAGGCCGCAGAGGAAGAGATCTCGCAGGTCTAAAGATGGTTTTTCAATTAAGTAATTATTTAAAGAAGCTTAAATTAATAAACAGAATTATAAATAAAGAACAGAGAAATGAAAGAGTATGTTGGTTTGGAAAAAGTGTGTTTGCCCAGATTGAAGAGGAATGAATGAATTCAAAAAGATATGTTGTTGTATTGATATTGAGAAAAAGTATTTAAGCAGAAAATTGAAGTAGAAGAAAAGTGTCTTTGTCATCCATATCTATGTAGCCAAAGCATAAGATAGAGACCAAATAAGAGTAACAAGCGACAGTCTTTTTAAGAAGATATGGAAGTTTAATAAATATCAAATTAGGGTAGCAGCGTGGTGCTACGGAAGGCTACATGTTTGCAAGGAGGTCTTAGCCTCCTTCTAGTGGTGGTTGGAGAAGCAGGGTATTGGTTTATTCTTGTTTGTAGATGCAGGAAGAAACCAGGGTGTGGGTGCATCCTTCAGTAGTGGCTAAGAAACTTGGGGATCGTGGTCTCCAGCAAGTGGGTACTCACAAATAACTATTGTATATTGTAAAAACAAAGTTTTGCAGATAATAGAAATGTGTTGGTGGTTTACCTTATTGGGTTCCATGTTAAAAAATTATGTCCAATGTTTTTTTACAGTTGCTAAAATAAAATAAATTGTGTTTAAATTTTTGTCACTGATTCACACCTCCCTCTAAGTGACAAGACCTGATCCATCAATTGGTATCATAGCAAGGTTCCTTCACCATATTTTAACCATTGGAAGGGAGATACTATTACAACCACTACGGATTAGCACATGAAAATGTCAATTAGAGTCCCCATATTTGATGGTGAAGACCATGTTTTCTAGAAAATTAGAATGAAAAACTATTTGATATCCATTGGTCTAGAAGTTTTGAAATTAGTTGAAGAAGGATATAAAGTTCCAGAAGTCACTCCCATAGAAACATAAAAAAGGAAGAAATTTTGGGAAAATTCAAAGGACTTAAATACATTACAAGATGGAATAAGTAAGAAGGTTCTTGAAAAAGTACTGACCTGTAAAAGTACAAAAGAGCTCTGGGACAAATCGAAAACCATATATGCAGGAGACTCCAAAGTAAAGATGTAAAAACTTCAATCTCTCAAAGTACAATATGAAAGTCTAAAAATGAAGGATGAAGAAAATATTTCAGAGTACTTTGAAAGAATTGAGAATCTTGTTAATGCAATTAAAGTTTTGGGGTAGAATTACTAGACTATGAGTTAGTTGAAAAGATACTAAGAACACTTCATATGCCATATAATCCCAAAGTATACACTCTTGAAGATCGAGAAAAGCTAGAAGATATTACCATGGATGAATTATATGGAATCCTCATAGCCTGTGAATTAAGACTAGGTATTGATAATCTCCCAAAAGGAGAACCATATTTCAAAGTAATCAAGAAAACAAACCAAACACAAAAATCTCAGACCAACCATGATGAATAATCTGATGAAGAAGAAGCCAATTTTGTTAAAAAAAACTTCAGAAAGGATGAGGGAAGTGCAAAGGGAAGCTTCCCTTCAAATGTTTTAATTGTGGTAGGATTGGGAACTTTCAAGCCAAGTGTCCTTATCCCAAGGAAGACTCTAAATATGAACATGGCAACAACAAGCAATACAAGAAAGAGGGAAAATTTCACTATAACAAAAATTACAAAGTGTTGTGCCCTGGCTCAACAGACTTTAAAAAACATTATTTCATCTAAAAAAATCCTATTTTGTTAGATGAAATGTTCGAATTTCTCAGTGCAAAATAAAGAAGAATTACAGCTACTGAAACAATGCCATTTTGTCAGCTACTGAATTAGGGAAATTCGTTGTTTTTAAAGCAACCTTTACAACTATAGATATTTAACAAAATCATCACTAATGAGTTATTATTTGTTTTTGGGTTTGCAATTAAGGATAACTATTGATGATTTCTATATCCTTCGTCTTGTCCTAATCTAGAAATTAATCCAAAACATTACGAAATTGATTTTGTTGATTTTGTTATTATAATTATTACTAGGGTTGAAATATTATCAATGGTTGGTTCATGGTGGTTTTGGTCAAAACCTAGAGTACGTAAGCCAAATGTGTTACAAACCATTTCCGACATATCCTAATTTCTCAAACCATGGTCGACATTACCACGAATATCTATGCCGATCATTATTATATGGTATGTTTTCCAAAGTCGATTCTTGATTTAATGGTTTGTAATTATGATTATATTTCTGCCACCTTGCAAGGGTAAGTCGAGGCTAAGGTAGCGGGATATGCATTATGGTTCAACGTCAGATCAAAAACTATGTCGTAGCCTCCACCTTGATTCATTCGCTGTGAAGTCAATATGCAATCATGACCATAGTAATGAAACCTGTCCTTCGCGTTTAAGTCTAAGTACTTGCCCTCTGTCGTGGCTACCTGTCAACTGGACACTTGTTCTGGGTACTGCGAAGGGTCATGTATTATTAACATCGGCTGAATAGTGATAATATCACTTACCCGAGGTCTTCTACTGTCATTCCTTGTTAATCAATAACCTCTTGCAGTGATGATGCTCTCGTCCATGCCGAAATTACAGGGGCGCACTCCGTGTTCGTTCATGGCTTGTTTTCCTTATCATGGGTCTGAGTTTCATGTCTCGGTCTCGCTCAGGATTTATCCTGAGTGCTCATTATCCAGTCCTCTGTCATTCACCGAGCTGTGGTACCTATTTTGCGTGCAGTTACGCACCTGGACTCAGCCAGTGATGGCACCTGTAGTAAGGGTTGAGCCCTACGAAATGACCTTGTTAAATTCGGACTCTAAGCTCGCAGTAAAGGTCAAGGATATAGGGTGGATTCCGTTCTTGAATAAATTCTCTGACTCGAAACCTGAAGTTACTAGGGTTTTTGCTCTCTCCCTGGTTGATTTTCAAGCAGAAGTTGGTGATCTTCGGTTTCGGGTTGATGAACGGTCAATAGAGGCTGCAACAGGTTTGTCCCTGACCGGTCAGAGATGGCTCAAATACCAGAAGATGAATATAACAGAATGGTGGCAGTTACTTAAAAACCCTGCTCAAGAAGTCTCTTTTCGAACTGGAGTGGCCCGTAAGTATTTCAAGAAAGAATGGCGTCCTGTCCTTGATTTGATTCACCATTACTTGACCTGTGAAGGCCGGTTATCGTCAGCGTATGTATATCACCTCCGGCTTATGTCTGTTTTTATAGGGTTTCCGTTAAATTTGCCTTATTATCTTTTGCATAGCCTGTTCAAGATGTCTAATGCAATTAAAAAGGCCCTAAACACGTCAGTCACAACCTCTTTCATCACGGCTTGGTTCGCATGTTGATTGATAGCAAGTTGTTGAAGTTGGGTCGGTCATGGGAGGAATTTGTAGAGTCCAATGGTTTTTCCTCATTTTGTCACTGCACGTTTGATAATCCTGATGATTGTAACAAGCACAGAGATCCGAGTTCAGTCCCAGTCCCTTCTCCGCGTAAATCTCAGTTAAGCCCTGGTCGTATAAGTCCTGAAACCCGCAAAGACTCCATGGATAAACCGATGAAAGGTGCTCATACACCTCTGATTTTGAAGTGTGTAAGGAAATCTCCCTCTCTGTCACCGTTTACACCCCACAACGATACAGATAAAATTCGTAATCATGGCCGAGATACACCAAAGGCCAAATTGGCGGGTAGATTTACCAGGAGTATGGCAAGAGGGAATGTTGTTAAAGCCCCCATGTCCGATAATGCTTGTATTGATACTGTGGTGATTGATGATGAAACCGAAGACCTGCCTGTGAATGATCAGTCTATCAAGAATGAGTTTAATTTGAATTTTGACCTTGATAACCCTCCTCCGGTTGATAAGGAAGTTCAGGTAAATCCTGTCAGTGGTCATCCAACTAAAGAGAAGCCTGTAGAACTAAACTCACCTGGTTCTTACTGCATTGATGGTATGATACATCCTTTGTTCATTAATTTTCTTTTAGAAAAGATTCGTAAAATGGAGGAAAGAGTTAAGGAAGTAGCAGCAAATCGTGATTCAATGAAGGCTGATAATGCTGAGTTAATGGAGAAAATGGTTTTCAATGATAAGCAGCTCTTACGCTTGAGGAATCATAAGAATAAGTTAATCAGACGAGTTCTTAAACTGTAGTCTAAGAATGACAAAAACAAAGAGAAGATTCGAGAGCTCAAAGCTCAGAATGCACTCATGCAGTTTAAGGGACAACCACCAAACCCGTCAAGTGGTGTGAATATCCAGGTCTTTAATGCTCCAGTAAATTTGTAATGTTTTGGCGGTGTGTTATTTTGATATCAGGTTTGAAGTTTTTGATGATCAAGTTTTATTTGCAGGTATTTGGTTGGTGTGAAATTATTTATTAATTATTTTATTTGTTTTTCTATTTTAATTACATTTTAATTATGTTTCTTTTGTCTTGCATCGCAGGTGGTATCATGAATATTTTCGTTCCCCGATTTTGATGATTTCGGTTGTATGGATGATCCCTCTATATATGGAAGCAAATCGATCTCGCAGGAACTGTTTTCCAGGTGTCATTACCTTATCTGTGTCCTCAATCTCCTGTTATGGACTGAGTATTCACGCATATGCTGAAAAATGACATGTTCCCACTTGTCATTTTTATGCGAAATCAGTTAAGGATTTCAATGTTGATTATCTCCAGCTCTTAGAAGGTTTTATTTTGGGGAGATTAAAATGTATTTATAGGGAAGATAGCATAGGGGATAGGGGTCGATAGTTTGGGAAATGGAGGACAAGACCGTTGTTCGATCTATCTGTGACTCGAGATAGTTAATTGTCAGTAGCTACAGCATTTGGACTGGTGATGTTTAATACATATATACAGTTTTTACACTTTACATATGATTTATAATATATGTCAGTTTTGTCACTCGTTTTTCTATATTATAAATGTTTGTGATAATTTCTTTGAAAAATTGTGCAAATATTATTTACAAGTATCGACTGTCACTGTTTCCGATCTTGTTGATATGTCATGTTCTGTAATTAATGATTGATATAGTTGTTATATAATATGAAACCATTTCTGTATGGTTTTGTTAATATTTAAATTTCTTTAAATATTATCAAATGTTTGCATGCAGTATGTTTATCAGCATAAATCGATTACAGGTTAAATTTTCCATGGCTGCTGATCAGGATAGAGTGTAGATTAGGATAATATGCGTTTAAGTTTTCATTGATTATATTATTTGAAAAATCTATTTAAATCAGATCCTTTTATAGGAATTACCAATATTTAAATTATTTCTGTTGTAATTATTGTACATTGTGTATATTATACATCTCTGTAGGACATTAACTCTGTTAATTTGTATCTTTCTCTTTTTGTGTTTATAATTAATTGCTTTAAGTAGGTTAAATATAACAGTTTGTCATCCTGTAATATATAACATGAATTAACCTTGGTAATCATTAGTGTAGGACCGGATAACAATCAGTAGCATTAATTTTAACTTTTAGACTTTTAAATTTCCAGGCTAACAGAGCCTTTAAACCTGTCGGGAACAACCATCCCAAACAGCTTGGAGCCTGATCTAAGGATCCTGGTCTGGGTTGTCTTCCCTCGTTGCGGGCTTAGTCAAATATGCCCGTCAACAATGGCGCTAGAAGGAGGGCCAGCCTAGGCAAATGGCTGATGAAAAAAATCCTGTAAACAAAGTTAATCACCCTATCACCCCTCAAATACAATCAACTGCACAACCACGCTCTCACCATTCATCACGAGCAAATGAAACCCCAGTGAGCGACTCTGTTTGAAATCTGATCTCTTAGTTCAACTCTCCCGGTATTCACTTACCTGAAGAAATAGACCAGTACGAGCAAGCCATAAACGAATCTCGTAGAATTTTAACTAGGGCTTATTCGAATCTCATTGAGCGCCAACCCACTGAATTACCTCTTCCGCAAATTACATGTCCTCGTACTCGTCATCCTGAATCTATTTTGGGATAACAAGAACAGCCTTTAGGTGCCCATCCTGATCCTCACATACAACAATCTCTTACAGGCACCAACCAGCCTTCCTCTTCTTCAGGACCACCTGCTTCAGGAGGGACTGGAAAACCACCATCGCCGCCTCGATCGCCTCCTCGTGTTTTACAAACACCACCTTCACCGCCTCCAAATACAAGAAACATGGCAGGTGCAAATCCTCCAAACCCCAATGCTAATATGCCATGGCTAGCTCAGGATGCTGTGGCCATCCCTGGCGTTCAACACCCTTTACCTAAACACCCTGAGAAATTACTGCCTAAGTTCAACCCTGAGTCGAAAGAGCCAGCGGAAGATCATGTCAAGAAGTTTATGTTGGTAGTTCGACTCCTTGATGTTGAACATGAAGATGTGGTCTGTCAAATTTTTCCTTATACATTTGAATGAAAAGCTTCCACATGGTATTTTTCACTTACAGCTGATTCCATTACTAGCTGGAATGAATTCGATCTTGCATTTACAAACAAGTTTGGAGATGACAAAACTCCTGCTATTCTAGTCTCAGAATTGTCAAGAATTCGCATGGAACCCAAAGAAAAGGTTAAAGATTTTAACCAGCGTTTTCTAACTTTAAGAAACAGGATTCCTGCTACCTCAAGGCCGACTGAGGACGTTACTGTTGAATTTTACACTTCAGCCTTACCGGGAAAAATATCCATGTTTGTCAGGCAAAAATCCAAACTTACCCTGGCTGAAAACTTTGAAGAAGCAGTTAAAGTCGAAAAGGATGCGAATGCCACAAAGGCAAATCCCGGAGTAGATAATGATTTAGCATCTTCTTCTCGGAAGAAGATTGACAGTCCTGCCAAAGGCTCTGACAAAAGGGGCCAAGATGCCTTAGATCTTGACAGTTTACAAAGAGTCATTCAAAAACTGTCTAATGAAATCATAGATTTAAAAAAAGGTACTTCTGAAAATACCACAAACAAAGAACCACCTAAACAGTTTTTCAGAAAACCTTTTCAAAATTCAGCTGCGAAACAAACTCCACCCTCTGAAGCTAACAGCGTTGAGGAACTTAACAGCTTCCTCAAATCAATATTTTCAGATCTAGAAACATCTACTGAAAATGAAACTCAGTCTTCCGGACAGAGTTCTCAAGATAACCAAAAAACAGATGATGGCAATGACGATAAACCACCCCATGTCATCAGTCATTTCTGGGACACCTCAGAATTAACCGATGACGAAGACGTGGCTGTTGTCAATGTAAATCAGCATCAGTACAACACCAGGCCCTAAAAAAGACCAGCCCCAGGTGAACCTGCTAAAACTGTTAAAGATAATAGTTCAGCTATCAAAGATAAAGATTAGTCTGCAAATAGTAAATCTGGACATTCCCTGGAGTTAGAATACGACTTGATCGAAGATTTAAAGAAAAGCAGAGCCAATATCTCCCTATATGAACTCATAAAGATACCTGTGATTCAAGATAAAATGGTGCAAGGGGTTTGCCCAAGCAAATCTGGTAAGACTCCTTCCAATCAAAATAATTCTGCCATTAATAAGGATAACTCAAAAAAGGCTTCAGTTAATGCATCATCCATAGGCAAGAAGTCTGATTCTTCAACTCCGCCCTTTTTACTTACATTTGAAATATTTAATCGTAAAGTGCATAACTATATGATAGACTCAGGGGCCTCCAAGAATGTGATGCCTTACTCTATATGTAAAAAACTTAATGATGTCCCTGAACCGTGTGATACAAGTATTGTACAGCTTGATCGTTCAAATGTAAAAGTAATAGGTAAGCTGAAGCAGATGCTGATAAGGTTGGCTTCGAATCCTCAAGTTCACTTTATCATCGATATTATTGTGGCTGACATCCCTAAAGAATATGGTTTGTTTCTTAGCAGGGATTGGTCACAAAAACTCGATGGATATTTTGCCACAGACTGGTCGCACTTGTGGATATCTCATAATGGTCGCCCAAATAAGATCCGAATCAATCGGGAACGGTATATGAAGCATACCGTCACTAAAATTGATGATTCAAATGAACCAGTTTTGTTTACGGATACCATAATGGGTAACTACATGGCTGACTCATTTTTTGGGAACCTCGAAGCTGAAATTTCAGAAATTCTAGATCCAAATCAGCAGTCCGAAATTTGCCATTTTACACAAGTACCACCTGAAATTCCAGTCCCAGATACATCACATTTAGATCTCAACAATGGTCTTTGGTCTCTTTACTTTGACAGTTCTAAGTCAAAAGAAGGAGCTGGTGCAGGATGCTTACTGATTGATCCTTACGGGAAAAGGTACTTCATTGCTTGCAGGTTAGAATTCGATTGCACTAATAACATCGCTGAATACGAAGCCCTCATTCAAGGGCTGAAGAAAGCGATTGACTTGGAAGCCAAAGCCTTGGTAGTCTTAGGATATTCTGAGATTATTGTTCGCCAGGTACGTAATACAATACACTACATAGCTGGACACTTGAGAAATTATCAGGTCGAGGTATGGAATTTACTATCATCATTTGAAGCATTTAACATAAGTTCCATCCCTTGTTATTTAAATCAAGAGGCTGATTTGTTAGCTAATGTGGCTTCTAGGTTAATTCCTTCTGAAGAAATTCTTGCTGATGCATTCTCGGTTAAATTTCTCTTTAGGCCATCTATACCTGACAACATAATCAATTCAAGAGTTTTAGAAGATGATCAGTAGTTGATTGATTTTCTAACAATGAAGGACACTTTCAAGGATGCGGTCATCGACGAAAGGACCCATGACGAAGACCTGTATAATTTTGCGGTAATCCATAAGCCTTGTTCAATTAAGGAATCTCTCGATCAGGTCAGCACTCTACCCAGATCTGTGATTAAACTAGAAAAAATTTATGATTTAAAGGATAAATTCAAAGCTGCGAGGAACTGTAAAACTAACAGTTCTGTCATGCAATCTGAAATTGTAAATCTAGGTACTGAAGCTAACCCCCAATGTGTTAATCTGGGCAGTACATGTACTGCTCAGGAAAAAATGGCCTTCATTAAACTCTTCAATGAGTTCAAAGACATATTTGCATGGACGTATGATGACCTAAAAACATTTGATCCAAATATAATGCAACACGTCATACCCATGAAACAAGAGGCTAAACCTTTTCAACAGAAGTTTAGGAAAATGCATCCTAGCCTAGAACTAGCCGTTAAGAAAGAATTGAATAAAATCCTTGAAACTAGAATAATTTTCCCAGTAAGACATGCCCAATGGGTAGCAAACCTTGTCCCCGTAAGAAAGAAGAATGGTGATATCAGACTGTGCGTCGATTTCCAAAATCTGAATAGGGTTTCGGAAAAAGACAATTATCCTGTCCCTCCAATGGAAAAAATCTTACAGCAGGTCTCCGGATCTGAAATGTTTTCATTGCTAGATGGTTTTTCAGGATACAACCAAGTGTTGGTATCCAAATCAGACCAATTGAAAACAACTTTTAGAACTCCTTGGGGAACCTACGCCTATAGAAAAATGCCATTTGGTCTGATTAATGCCAAGGAAACCTTCCAAAGGGCAATGGACATTGCATTTAGAGGTCTGAATGGTAAGTTTGTTGTCATTTATCTTGATGATGTTACTATCTTCTCAAAAGACAGAGCTGATCATTTAAGCCATCTCAGGCAAGTCTTTGAGTGCTCCAGGAAATATGGAATTTCACTAAATCCAAAGAAATCAGTTTTTGCGGTAACCGAAGGTAAGTTACTGGGTTTTGTAGTGTCTAAACAAGGCATTAATATTGACCCAGAACGTACCCATGCTATATCCCAGATTTCCATGCCTCATTCAAAGAAGTCCATGCAGTCTTTTCTTGGGAAGATCAATTTTGTTTCTAGATTCATTCCTGGGTTTACTGAAATTGTTAGGCCGCTTCAGAAAATGATTAGAAAAGATGCTGATTTTAAATGGTCTACTGATGAGAAACAATCTTTTCATGACATCTTAAAAGCTATTACTGAAGCTCCCACTCTAACTAGCCCATATTTTTCCAAACCTTTCATTTTATATACGTTTGCTTCTGATTCTTTGTATGCTGCTATTCTGACACAGAAGAACCAGGAAAATAACGAAGCTCCTATTGCTTTTACGAGCTCTGGTTTGAATGGTGCAGAATTGAACTATCCAGAAGTAGACAAATAGGCGTTCGTTGTTTTCAAATCTGTCAAACATTTCAGGCCTTACTTACTGAAGTCCCACACCAAAGTCATTGTACCATATTCTGCAGTAAGAAATCTCTTGGTACAAAAGGATCTTGGTGAAAAAAGAGCACACTGGGTCACAGCGCTTCAGGAATATGACCTGGAGATAAAACCATTAAATATTGTCAGAGGACAAGGACTCTGCAAGCTAGCAGCTGGATCTGCTGACAGTTCTGAATCTGATCTGCACTTCTTTAGTGAACCTACTTTATTTGAAAGGGAAGTTTTTCCGATCTCTACTCCCTCCGTCTTTTGGTATAATGATATTAAGTTCTTTTTATTACACGGGAATGCCCCAGAACATTTAGACCCACGTAATAAAAGATCTTTAAGATTGAGATCTGCTCCTTATCAGCTTATTGATAACATTTTGTTTTGAAAGAATTTTGAAGGAGTCCTCCTTCGTTGTCTAGAAAGAAATGAGGCCGATAATGTGTTATCTCAACTACATGCAGGACCAGCCGGAGGACACTTTAGCGGAGAAACCACCGCACATAAGATACTTAAAGCTGGTTACTATTGGACCACGTTGTTTAAAGACGCATATGCTTTTTCCAGGAAGTGTCAAGAGTGCCAGAGAACAGGGGGCAGACTGAAGAAGGTAGCATTACCACTTCAGCCGGTCATAATCGAAGTCCCATTTCAGCAATGGGGTCTGGACATTGTTGGCCCGATCACACCGGCATCTTCTCAGCAGCATAAATATATCTTGATAGCCACAGACTAATTCACTAGATGCGTTGAAGCCATCCCCTTACGAGTAGTCAACTTGGAACAGGTGATATCTTTCCATGATTCTTTCATTATCACTAGGTTCGGTGTTCCTGAATCTCTGATTTTTGACAATGCAACTTATTTTTCTTCTGTGAAATTAACTGAGTATGCATTGGAAAGAGGCATTAAGTTGAAATATTCAGCCAATTATTATCCTCAGGGTAATGGATTAGCCAAGTCTTCCAACAAAAACCTGATCAAGATTCTGAAACGTACAGTAGCTGATCATCATAGGAACTGGCACACTGCTTTATCAAACACCCTGTGGGCTGACAGGGTAACTCCCAAAGCTACTATAGGAAACTCTCCCTTTTTCCTGGTGTATGGTAAAGAAGCCATCTTACCCCCTCATTTGTTCTTACCCTCCTTACAGCTTTCCCAGTCAGTACAGGAGGTACCATGTTCTGCCATGGAGCATCGAATTAACACCTTGCAGAAACTGGAGGAAGATAGGGAGTTGGCTAGAAAAAAATTTGAGAAACACCAGCAGACTGTGAAGTGTTGGTTTGACCTAAAAAAGTCAGTCAGTCGAGATTTGGAAGTAGGTGACCTAGTCCTGAGATGGGACAAGGAACACGAAGACAAAGGAAAACATACGAAGTTCCAATGCCTCTAGCTAAGACCATTTATTATTACAGAAAAACTTGGTCCTAGCACTTTCAGGTTACAAACACTGGAAGGAGACATTGACAACCTTCTAGTAAATGGTCACCTAATTAAGAGATATTTTTGTTGATCCTCCTCAAGGGATCATCCTGTATATACCTGTGTGGTGTGTTTGCTTGATGCATTTTATTTCGTTGTCTTTTTTATTTGTTTGTTGTTTTGTTTGTGTGTTATAAACCTGGTAAATTCATCAAAACTAGGATTGATGGCTCATTTTAAGTCCTATTATTTATCTGTAAGTTGTGCACGAAGACATTATTATCCTGAAAAATGTCATTCTGTTTTGCTTCTTGAACAGAGAATGGTGTTTTCATCGTTCTAGATTTTACCAGAAAAAGCTCAAACCATGTTAATATTAATTAAGTATATCAGTCTCTGCAAAGATTTGCCCAAAGGGATTGGGACAGTACTTGGTAAAGTTATCTATTTAAATCTTTTACGTCGCCCCTTCTCGTAAAGAGGATCAGATTCGCCTCCCTATCTGCTAAGATAATCTTATTTGAGATTAATAATAATTACGTCCTGGACAAGGAGGGACTTGAATATATGCAAAAATCCGAAGGACAGAAGGTCTCATAACGAGCTGATCTGCTCAGGATCATAAGTTTGCTTCCAGTAACATTGTCATCTCCGGTCACCAAGCCTGGGCAATGACCCTTCGACGAAAAACTCTGAGGGGTGAAAGGTCTCATCACGAGCCGGTTCATTTTACTGTAATGCAGACTGGTGACTGACATGGTTACTATCTAGTTACCAAGCCTGAACCATGGCCTTCATGAGGAATAAAATTAAAAGAAAATAGTAGTAACAGTTTCTCTCGACCAGAATTGTACATGTATAACTAGCAGATGGGATACTGGCTTTCTGAGGGTTTTGAAGCAACCCTGTCGAGGCTATGAACGCCTACTGGCAGCAGGGCCATGCTTGTGGTATTGAGATTTTATCCTTAAAACTAAGCCATTTACTGTCTTACTCTTTAAGGACTAATTTCTGTTGGAGACCTGATTTTATCAAACAAATCACTGAAACTGTAATTTTCTGGTAAGTTTTAGAACTGTGAAATACTTGAATTTGTTTGAGATGTTAAAACAGTGATCTTTGTATAATGGCTTGTGTTAAGGATTTAATTTCTTCATGTGCATGATTTCAGGTTTAGAGGCAGAGATAACTGTTCCGCCCAGCTTGTCGCCATCTGTTGTGCCCTGGCTCAACAGACTTTAAAAAAAATTATTTCATCTAACAAAATCCTATTTTGTTAGATGAAATGTTCGAATTTCTCAGTGCAAAATAAAGAAGAATTACAGCTACTGAAACAATGCCATTTTTTCAGCTACTGAATTAGGGAAATTCGTTGTTTTTAAAGCAACCTTTACAACTATAGAATATTTAACAAAATCATCACTAATGAGTTATTATTTGTTTTTGGGTTTGCAATTAAGGATAACTATTGATGATTTCTATATCCTTCGTCTTGTCCTAATCTAGAAATTAATCCAAAACATTACGAAATTGATTTTGTTGATTTTGTTATTATAATTATTACTAGGGTTGAAATATTATCAATGGTTGGTTCGTGGTGGTTTTGGTCAAAAACTAGAGTACGTAAGCCAAATGTGTTACAAACCATTTCCGACATATCCTCAGTTCTCAAACCATGGTCGACATTACCATGAATATCTATGCCGATCATTATTATATGGTATGTTTTGCAAAGTCGTTTCTTGATTTAATGGTTTGTAATTATAATTATTTATCTGCCACCTTTCAAGGGTAAGTCGAGGCTAAGGTTGGGGGATATGCATTATGGTTCAACGTCAGATCAAAAACTATGTCATAGCCTCCACCTTGATTCATTCGCTGTGAAGTCGATATGCAATCATGACCATAGTAATGAAACTTGTCCTTCGCATTTAAGTCTAAGTACTTGCCCTCTGCCGTGGCTGCCTGTCAACTGGACACTTGTTCTGGGTACTGCGAAGGGTCATGTATTATTAACGTCGGCTGAATAGTGATAATATCACTTACCTGAGGTCTTCTACCGTCATTCCTTGTTAATCAATAACCTCTTGCAGTGATGATGATCTCGTCCATGCCGAAATTACAGGGGCGTACTCCGCGTTGGTTCATGGCTTGTTTTCCTTATCATGGGTCTGAGTTTCATGTCTCGGTCTCGCTCAGGATTTATCTTGAGTGCTCATTATCTGGTCATCTGTCGTTCGCCGAGATGTGGTACCTATTTTGCATGCGGTTACGCACCTGGACTCATCCAGTGATGGCACCTGTAGTAAGGGTTGAACCCTGCGAAATGACCTTGTTAAATTCGGACTCTGAGCTCACAGTAAAGGTCGAGGATATAGGGTGGATGCCGTTCTTGAAGAAATTCTTTGACTCGAACCCTGAAGTTACTAGGGTTTTTTCTCTCTCCCTGGTTGATTTTCAAGCAGAAGTTGGTGATCTTCGGTTTCGAGTCGATGAACGGTCAATAGCGGCCGCAACAGGTTTGTCCCTGACCGGTCAGAGATGGTTCAAATACCAGAAGATGAATATAACAAAATGGTGGCAGTTACTTAAAAACCCTGCTTAGGAAGTCTCTTTTCGAACTGGAGTGGCCCGTAAGTATTTCAAGAAAGAATGGCGTCCTGTCCTTGATTTGATTCACCGTTACTTAACCTGTGAAGGCTGGTTATCGTCAGCGTATGTATATCACCTCCGGCTTATGTCTGCTTTTATAGGGTTTCCGTTAAATTTGCCTTATTATCTTTTGCATAGCCTATTCAAGATGTCTAATGCAATTAAAAAAGGCCCTAAACACGTCAGTCACAGCCTCTTTCATCATGGCTTGGTTCGCATGTTGATTGATAGCGAGTTGTTGAAGTTGGGTCGGTCATGGGAGGAATTTGTAGAGTCCAATGGTTTTTCCTCGTTTTGTCACTGCATGTTTGATAATCCTGATGATTGTAACAAGCATAGAGATCCGAGTTCAGTCCCAGTCCCTTCTCCGCGTAAATCTCAGTTAATCCCTGGTCGTATAAGTCATGAAACCCGCAAAGACTCCATGGATAAACCGGTGAAAGGTGCTCATACACCTCTGAGTTCAAAGCGCGTAAGGAAATCTCCCTCTCTGTCACCGTTTACACCCCACAACGATACAGATAAAATTCGTAATCATGGCCGAGATACACCAAAGGCCAAATTGGCGGGCAGATTTACCAAGAGTATGACAAGAGGGAATGCTGTTAAAACCCCCATGTCCGATAATGCTTGTATTGATACTGTGGTGATTGATGATGAAGCCGAAGACCTGCCTGTGAATGATCGGTCTGTCGAGCATGAGTTCAATTTGAATTTTGACCTTGATAACACTCCTCCGGTTGATAAGTAAGTTCAGGTAAATCTTGTCAGTGGTCATCCAACTGAAGAGAATCCTGTAGAACTAAACTCACCTGGTTCTTACTGCATTGATGGTATGATACATCCTCTGTTCATTAATTGTCTTTTAGACAAGATTCATAAAATGGAGGAAAGAGTTAAGGAAGTAGTAGCAAATCGTGATTCGATGAAGGCTGATAATGCTGAGTTAATGGAGAAAATGGTTTTCAATGATAAGCAGCTCTTACGCTTGAGGAATCATAAGAATAAGTTAATCATACGAGTTCTTAAATTGCAGTCCGAGAATGACAAAAATGAAGAGAAGCTTCAAGAGCTCAATGCTCAGATTGCACTCATGCAGTTTAAGGGACAGCCACCAAACCCGTCAAGTGGTGTGAATATCCAGGTCTTTAATGCTCTGGTAAATTTGTAATGTTTTGGCAGTGTGTTATTTTGATATCAGGTTTGAAGTTTTTGATGATAAAGTTTTATTTGCAGGTATTTGATTGGTGTGAAATTATTTATTAATTATTTTATTTGTTTTTCTATTTTTATTACATTTTAATTATGTTTCTTTTGTCTTGCATCGCAGGTGGTATCATGAATATTTTCCTTCCCCGATTTTGATGATTTCGGTTGTATGGATGATCCCTCTATATATGGAAGCAAATCGATCTCGCAGGAACTATTTTCCAGGTTTTGTTACCTTATCTGTGTCCTCGATCTCCTATTATGGACTGAGTATTCACGCATATGCTGAAAAATGGCATGTTCCCACTTGTCATTTTTATGCGAAATCAGTTAAGGATTTCAATGTTGATTATCTCCATCTCTTAGAAGGTTTTATTTTGGGGAGATTAAAATGTATTTATAGGGAAGATAGCATAGGGGATAGGGGTCGATAGTTTGGGAAATGGAGGACAAGACCGTTGTTCGATCTATCTGTGACTCGAGATAGTTAACTGTCAGTAGCTGCAACGTTTGGACTGGTGATGTTTAATACATATATACAGTTTTTACACTTTACATATGATTTATAATATCTGTCAGTTTTGTCACTCGTTTTTCTATATTATAAATGTTTGTGATAATTTCTTTGAAAAATTGTGCAAATATTATTTACAAGTATCGACTGTCACTGTTTCCGATCTTGTTGATATGTCATGTTCTGTAATTAATGATTGATATCGTTGTTATATAATATGAAACCATTTCTTTATGGTTTTGTTAATATTTAAATTTCTTTAAATATTATCAAATGTTTGCATGCAGTATGTTTATCAGCATAAATCGATTATAGGTTAAATTTTCCATGGCTCCTGATCAGGATAGAGTGTAGATTAGGATAATATGCGTTTAAGTTTTCATTGATTATATTATTTGAAAAATCTATTTAAATCAAATCCTTTTATAGGAATTACCAATATTCAGATTATTTCTGTTGTAATTATTGTACATTGTGTATATTATACATCTCTGTAGGACATTAACTCTATTAATTTGTATCTTTCTCTTTTTGTGTTTATAATTAACTGCTTTAAGTAGGTTAAATATAACAGTTTGTCATCCTGTAATATATAACATGAATTAACCTTGGTAATCATTAGTGTAGGATCGGATAACAATCAGTAGCATTAATTTTAACTTTTAGACTTTTAAATTTCCAAGCTAACAGAGCCTTTAAACCTGTCCGGAACAACCATCCCAAATAGCTTGGAGCCTGATCTAAGGATCCTAGTCTGGGTTGTCTTCCCCCATTGCGGGCTTAGTCAAATACACCCGTCAACACAAAGGAAAAAGGAATTTCTACTCAAAAGAAGAAGACTGTAGGTCATCTGAGATTAGTGATGATGAAGTCATTTTTCTAGGTATTGAAGAGTCTAATGAGATAGAATAAATTGAGCATAAGAAAGATTCAGAATATGAAGTAGAGGTTAATATGGAAAAAGAACTATTCAGTTCTTTGAAAGGACTAATAAGATACAAAAACAAATATAGGCATCTGAAAAGTTTCTTAGTTGAATGACAGGAAGAGCATGAACAATAAGAAAAAGAGATGAAGAAAATAATTAACAATTTGAAACACCAAATTCAAGAGGCATGTAGGATATAACAAAGACCGGAGAAATCCCTTAACAAAAAAAAACTCACCTATGAAAGAATGGAGGCGGAACTACTTCACTTAAGAAAAGAGCTTGATGCAAAATTATCCAAAAAAGATATGAAAATAGTTCTAAAATCTTAAATAATATTATAACCTCACAAAGGGATCCAAGTAAAAAAATTGGAATAGGTTATTCTCAAGAAGAAAATCAAGTTAGCTCAAAATCTTATGCAGCCACTCTTCTTAGTACATTCAAGAAGAAAGAAGAAGAAAATACAAGCGATGGTCAGAACTCCAGAAGATCATTTCCACCCATCAAGAAGGAATTCAAGACAAAAAAAAATTATAAATTTTGTCTCACCTTATTTGGGGTCCATCGTCGATTTAGTGGGGACACAGATCTGACGATCCACAAGCTATTTCGCAACGAAAACTAGCAAGTGAGTTAAGAAGGGAGATGGGTGCAAAATTTTAAAACTTAACCTACTTTGTTTATTTTCCACTGTTGATTGGAGATCCAAATCTTGAGGATGATTTCACCAGTTGAAATAGACGGGTGTTTAACAAAAGAAGTTGGACATAGAATATTACCTGGGGTTTGACCGAGTTTGTTAATTTAGCATTCTGCTAAGTTCAGAACCGAACTAAATCGTAAGACGGTTGTTCTAGAAACTATTTGTTTTGGGAGAAAAACATTAGTTGACATATTAAAATGAACAGTGTAATGCTGAGTGTAAACTCTGTCACAAAAATGTGTCCAGAGAAGAGGAAGTACAGTGATAGGGGGAGTCCATGTATATATTATTCAAATTATCATTCAAGAACCTATTGCAAGAAAGGAAATGTTAAGACAAACGATAATATTGGTTAGTTCCAAGTCCAGTTAACAAAGGAGAGATATGATGATAGGGGGATTTATCATAAAGAAGAAAGACAGGAAATCCTCAATGCAATAACATGTTATCTTTTGCCATTGTTGTCAAAGGGGGAGAAGTTTTAGGTGTTTCCATCAATGCCAAAGGGGGATATTGTTGGCAACATGGATTATAGTTGTCATTGATGTCAAAATAATTTTAGTGATGATAATGGAATAACCAAGGACGTGATGGCAAAATGAACTCGATATAAGTCAAAGGAAAGACAAAGGTAGTGATGACATGGCATGAATGATGAACTGGAAGATATGATGACATAGAATAACATAATTGATGGAAAATTGGTAAGAGACATTGCCTATGATGAAAAATAAGATGATGTCACATCATTCTATAGAAAGATGGAAATTGGTGAAAATAAGGAAATTGATCAAGTATGGATAAATAGTCAAAACTAGTCTAAGAGAGTCTAAGAGAATGACCTCCCTAAATAATGGGTTAGAATAAATGCATGTAGCACATAGGGGTCTTGTATACTTGTGTTTTTTATACCTAACCATATCTTCAGATTGTCTTGGTAGTAGGTGAGGAAGAAGTTATGGACCTTCCAAAATAGTGTTTTAGGCAGATTAGATCAGACTAAGAAATTTGTCTAAGTATCATAACAAAATGTTGGAAGACTATTTGAAAATGTCCTTCAAAAGATGTGTGTGTGTCAGTAAGATCTAAAGATGACATGATCCTGGTCCCTGATGAACTAGATATCCAGCCATGAATTTAGATTCTCATTTGGCTCTTACACGAGCGAAACATCAATATGCTAAAACAAGAGAAAAATATTAGTTTTCATGTTGAGATTAAAATTAGCTTAGTATTAAAGTAAAGAAATCGTGCAAATCCACGGTGAGATCCGCATTCGATATAAAATCTACAGTTAGAAAGAATCATGCATGAGATCCAATAGTTAAGGATCAATTCCGCAAAGGATAGGTGGAAAAGCTGAAGTTTCACAAAAGATCAAAGATCGGACGACTGAAAATAGTTTCGTAAGAATATCGATGATTCGGAAAAAGTGTTGTGGGAAATTCGTTGCGGGAATGGAAGTATGGGTGCGGAACCACGGAAGCCAAAAGGTAAAAGTTGTGGAAAATTTGAGTTTCCAATTTCCACATTTTTCCCTACAGAAAAGACAAATGCAGAAAGACAACGGCAAAAGGATAGTTGCGGGAACGAAAGTGCAAGTGCAGAACCACAGACATCAAAGGGTAGAAGTCATGGAAAAATTTAGTTTCTGACTTCCACATTCCCCCTTGTGGAAATACAACGGCGGAAGGACCATTGCAAGAGCAAAAAGGTGGAAAGGAAAAAGTTCGAAAAACTGGAGAGTTGAGTTTTTAGTTTCCTCCTTCCACAACGTGGAAAAAATCTTGAGGAAAGGCCAATCCGGAAAGCGAAAAGGAAGAAATAAAAAAGACGAAATCTTGGAAAAGTTGAGTTTCCAATTTTTTCCTTCCATAGTGTGGAAAGGAGATTGCGAAAAGGCAGGTGTGGAAAGGCTAGTCCAGAAAATGAAAAAGAGGAAAGCAAAAAGACGAAGTCTTAGAAAATTTGTGTTTTTTGACTTCTACAATCCGTATGCAAAATGGCCAGTGCAGAAAGGAGCATGCGGGAAGGCAAGTCTAGAAAGAGGAAGGCGGAAAGGCCAGTGCAGAAAGTTGAATTGCAGAAACCTTTGATAGTGCAGAAAGGACTGTGCAAAAAGGCCAGTCTGAAAAGAGGAAGGAGGAAATGAAAATGCAGAAAGGCCAGCACTCACATGGTAATGAAGCTCATCTTTTGGGAAGGGAAGAAGTCTGCATGCTAGAAAATTAATGAAGCATGCAGTCTAGTGAAGTGAGGAAGCTAATGTTATGGAAAGAGAAAGTGATGCCCACACGAAAGAATCCAGAGGGTTTAAGGAGGAACCTGCAAGCATGTGAATAAGTGAAGCCATCGATCAGACATGAGGAAGCTTATTTCCTATAGATGGAAGGTAAGATAGTGTAAGGAAATATATAGGGATCCTGTAGAGCAAGAGAGCTCAAAGGTCTAAAGATGGTTTGTCAATTAAGTAATTATTTAAAGAATCTTAAATTAATAAACATAATTATAAATAAAGAATAGAGAAATGAAAGAGTATGTTGGTTTGGAAAAAGTGTGTTTGCCCAGATTGAAGAGGAATGAATGAATTCAAAAAGGTATGTTGTTGTATTGATATTGAGAAAAAGTATTTAAGCAGAAAATTTAAGTAGAATAAAATTGTCTTTGTCATCCAGATCTATGCAATTGTTGGAGGAGCTAGTCGGTGAGTCGACTAGTCGAATAGCCGACTAATTAGAGATTAGGTTGGACGCATAAGGTCATGTCGGTTGACCTAACCGATAGGTAGTTATATGTAACTTTTTGTAAATCATATATATTAGGCTGTTGATCCAGAAGAGAACTCAGTTCAGTTCTGTGTATGTATGGAACCTCATGTTATAATATAATCTGTTATTCCCTTATCTATGTTCTTGTCTCTTGTGTCTGTTATGTCTATATGATTCCATGTGTATTATTGGTAAACCTCTATGATTTGTGAGATTACATCATTGCTTCTATTGCCGGTAGTACATATACGAACGTAGTGACTATAAGTAGATGATACCAGAACAGGAGATTAAGAACTAGTGGGAGAGTAAGATAGCAAATTATTTACAGAACTATGCAAGGAGAAATAGATTAACCATTGCTTAGGCGAAGGAGAAATTCTTCACTGAAACACATGAGAAGTTTGTAGAATCGGTACCCCATCTTTTGAAAAAAACTTCTGGATGAAAAAGCTGGAAGCAACTAAGGATCAAGAGCTACTGAAGAAACTAATTCGAGGGGGATGAACAAACCTATAAGAGTGGTTTGAAAATATCACAGATGAATTCTGCGAGGAACAAGCCGTAGAAGAGAGAAATTCAGTCGAAAGAGTTCAGAAAATATTTTATACAGACATTATCCAGCAGTTCCTTTTCTCCTGACTGACCCTTTTGTTCAAATTCCTAATAGAAAATGGAGTGGGACATATCGTAGAACCTTATCTGTCACTACACGAACCTCCACCAAATTCTAACTAGGTGGAGAAACAGAAAAATTGGGAAAAAATCATTGCCAAAAGGGAGTGGGAGTACTTCCTAAGAAAATAAATAGAACTATCTGATCTTTCTAAAACATCGGGTAGTCTATGGGGGGATATCTGGGCATATGTTGGGGTAAAGTGAAAAGGATTCTAGTCGACTAAAGAAAATACCATCACCACCAATGAAAAGTAAACCTAAAAAGGAAATCGAACAAACAGTGACACACAAAGGTACGGTGGATTTATAGAAAGTAGAAAGAGAGAAGAGGCTGAAAAGAAGGGAAGAGAGAAGAGAATGGGATAGAGCACTGCAAAGAGGGATGACTACTAGGGTGACAGACCAGGAAAGAAATCCACCAGAGTCAGGTCATGACCGACAGGAAGAAGGCATGGATGAATAAGTAACACCCATGGAAGAATACTTGTGGATAGAGCAGCGTGAAGCTCTCCAAATAGAAATTCCCTAGGAGATAAAACCTATGTCTCCAACAAATACAAGTATCAGGATACAATCCATTATCAAAGAATACCTAAGACTAAGATCTGGTGAGTTTGGTATATGGAGCCGACTAGACGATGAGGGAAACAATGATAATCATATAGTGATCCGTCGATCGAAGGAAGGAAATTCGGTAAAACTCCAAGCATACCCTTATAACCTAAGTATCCACTTGCTTTACGCAACACATGAAGGAGCACCCCCCCTGCCAAACACATCTTTGCAAAATACAGAACAGTCGGACCTGCAAACAAATCAATGCAATTGGACATTGACAGGAGAAGTTGACCCGAACCAACTACTTGTCGAAGAAGAAATGACAAACAAAATGACCAACAGGAATGAAAATTCTATCAACAACAGTTCTGCACAGCGAGACAAACAAAACATCCCACTACCCCCACCATCGCCACCTCCTAGATAAGATAGCAACATCGATACCAACATGGGTCACGGATCAACACATATCCCTCTATATGAGGTTGATGAAGATCCTAGATGACATTAGTTCGTCTGTGAATCAATATGGGAGGCAAATCAAGTTACGGTCGAAGAATGACAGATGGCCGCAATTCGTCAATTCCTTGAGGAAAAGAGCACTAACATGGTACATGACCTATATCGAGAGAACTCCCCAAGCATCTAAAGTAGAAATGAAAGCACAATTCTTGTCTTTCTTTAAAACTCCAGACACAAAACATCTGGCAGCCAAAAATCTGAAAACAACATCTCAGAAGCCAGCAGAGTTTGTCTAGAAATATGACAAACGATGGAAGGACCTCCACAGCCAACTAGACTATGTAATTGATGAACAAATATTAATTCAGTGGTTTCTTGCAGGTCTATCACAGAAAATCCGATGGCACATAATCTTGGAGACATTTAAAATGTATGAAGACGCACTTACCAAAGCTCTGGAAGTAGAGATGAACGAATATTTCCTAACATATCCCATGGATACTAGACTGGAAGGACAGATAGATATCATGAATAAATAATTGAAAGATCTGAACCTCAAGAATCAGGATGTTTGGTGCACAAAATGCTCCACAGCCGGACAAAATAAAGATAACTGTCGGCAAGACATAAGTTGACAGGACATTCGATTTGATTAGACAAAATGCTTCTGTGACATCTGCCAAGAACATGGAGAACACACAATGAAAAATTGCCCATATAACATGAAAAATGGCAAAGAATCTTGGTGTGCAATTTGTGAGTTAAAAATTCATGCAATGGTTGACTGCCACCTAAATTTAAAGAACCGACAAAACTACCAAGCAGTCTACCAGACGAATGCAGTCGTACAGAATAATGATAACACCCAGCGAAGCAATGATCAAAATGAGCCAAATAATCAAAGATATAAAGGTCATCGATATGAGCATTGTTTCGACAACTATCGTGGAGGATATGGAGGTCGAGGACGATTTTTTGGAAATTGCGACAATCAACCACGTCGGCCCATCCAGTGCTTTAAATGCTACAAAGAAGGCCATCAATATGCAAACTGTCCATACAAGGATAGAACTGATTTAAATTTTGTACTAGCTATGGTGTAGGTGATCACTCATTAGAGGATTATCCCACCATGCTCGACAAAATCAATAAAAAGAAAAATGTTAATGTCTTATCGTGTGTTCAAAAACATGATGTAATCAATACAAAGAACCTGCATATAGTAACCCGACAAGGGACAAAAATTGGGAATGACAATCCATGTATAAGTAAAATCAAATAAAAGAAAGATTATCCTAACCCAGCTAAACAAAAACAATTATATAACGACGCAACGAATATATTCAAAGAATTTGGTAGACAGGAAGAAGTCGATGACACTCGACAAAACACAGTTAAAGAATTAATACAATTAGTACAGGATGATAAAGTGGTATCTCAATTCATTGAATTATTGTATAATATGAAACATAATAATAATACAGAAAAACAAACCAAAAACATATGCAGTCTATTCCAAAAATAAAAAAGTGATGCCGACCCACTTGTCAACCTAGAAATCGAAGGATACCATGTTCGACAAGTTGTTCTCAACTTCGGTTCACAAGTAAATATTATGACTCGTGACACTTGGAAATAGTTGGGTAGACCTCGACTATATGAATCAGGCATATACCTCAAGTTAGTCGACCTGTAATGTCCCAAATTTTACATTGGGTCACAATGGCCAAATCACATTTTCCATGTTCATGAAAGTTGTCAAAGGGATGCTAAAAGTCAAATAATTGCCAAGGAGGAAAATCACTAGTTTCCTAGGTTGTGGGTGGAATCTTTGATATTTGGAATAAAGGGGATAATAAATGATGTTTATACATTAGAAGGGGATAAATATTTAATAATGTATCTTATTAAATAAATACAAGAGAAAATGGAAGTGGCAATGGAGCATGAAGACACATGGAGACTATGGGGCCCACACTAGCTAGAATTCCTATGTTAAATGGTATCTTTCTCTTGCAAATTCGAATATATGGGAAGCCTAATTTTTTTGGATGGATTATAAGAGTAATATACTTGTACATATACTTCATAGGTCGAATTTGGGATAAATTGTAATTTACATGGGAAAGGAAGAACCAAATGGGAGTTTTATGGACACTTGGCTAGATTCCCCTTACATTTATGACATCTATGTCACCAATGGTGGACATTCTATGACAGTTATGACACAAGTTAGATATGAAGGCTGACATTCTGACATACTGACATGTCAGGACTGAATAGAGCATCTTAGAGGTCGAATTTGGGGGTTGGAGAAGGCCAAGAGGCTCCTACTCAAATTTTGGAGAAGAGGGAAGGTGAAGAGAGAGGCCACATGTCATAGCATGAGAATCCACACCAATTAGACTTTTCTTTGGTTTATGGATGGATTTGGAACCTTATAATACCAATAATTTTTATAAAATACAGGGATCAGCCATGAGAAGAAGCTTTTGCTCATTTGTGAAATTGTCATTTCTGAATTGTGAGAGCTAGCGGATGACTAGTTTTCTTGCTTAAGCCAATTTTGAGGGTGAAAGATTCCCATCCTAGTTGGTGTTTGGAAAGGCCACTCAAGTATTTCATGGAGCTTTAATGGAGTCTTATTTGCAGGTCTAAGCTACAGGAAAGCATGTGGATTCTTCTATTACAGCACTCTCTCTCAACTATTTCCAGTTTTCACACCATATTCATGCCAATGGAGGGATTGCGCTGTGGGTGAGATATTGATCTCTTTGGGGAATATTATAATACCAATTATATTGTTTTATGATGTATATTCTCTGTATTTCATGTTCAGAAGACTCTCAAGTTGAAATACCCAAAAGAATTCATGCAAAAATGTTGAACAATGAAGAAATAGTGTCATTTCCCCACTATCTTGTTGTGAACCATTGTAATGCTGATGATTTTGAATTGGGAGAGCCTTTCATTGTCCATTCCTGATTTTAATCAGTTCAATATGCTCTGTAACTTGGGAGAAGATTTGGTGCATTTTCCCCAAGGGTTGAAATTGTGACTTGGGAGTTGTTTTGAAAAGAGTCATAACAGCATGTATAAACTGAAACATGATGCATATGAGACTTTTAAAATTTCCCTTACACATACCCATCCTCTGTTCATAAATTCAAGTGGCTTTGGGATCATTTGTGAAGCCATTTCCGGCAATCACCCAGGGGGAATTGGAGCCCCAATTTGCTAGTAAAGACTCCTACTTTGAACATAACATTAAACAAGTTTGCAGAAGTAATTGGGAGGTCAAAAAACATACATGAGCATGATATTTAATTTATATTATCATTAATTTACCTTCAGATAAAATTTGGAAGCATTTGGGTCAATTTGGAGGTCTAGACATCAAAACTAGTCAAGAGCCAAAATTGTGAAAAAAGTAAAATAATTGGTGATTTAATAAAATTCCAAAAAAGGGACATGTTGACGCGCATATGTGACTATGCACGTAACAGGGGAAAACAACCCAGACCAAGATCCTTAAAGCAGGCTCCAAGCTATTTGGGATGGTTGTTCCCGACAGGTTTAAAGGCTCTGTTAGCCTGAAAGTCTATAAATAAAACTAAAGCTATTGTTCTGGTTAATTAAATCTACCAAATACCTACGAATGTACAAATTAAACTAGTTAATCTGATTACTAATGAATTAGTAATATAATTAAATTAATCTATGAACTAAATCTATTCAATTAACTTAACTTATAATATAATAATCAAAAGTTAATCAAATATTAATATGTTAAATGAGTTACAAAATTGCATTATTAACAAATATACATTAATTACAAAAATCAGAAAATAACCTGAATGTGATAAACATCTGATTCAATGGTTGTTTTTCATAAAATAATTTACAAGAAACAACTATTAATCTTTTCTTAATCTTATCCCGATCGGGAGCGAAGAGAATATTTAACCTGATATCAAATCTACCAATGAAACTACTGCATTAATAATCCTGAAAGTATTCAAAAGAAATTCTGAAATTCACAAGATCATGCAGTAGGTGCATATACCACATATGATATGATGTCAAACATCAATAAATTGAAATCAGTAATAAGTCGACAATTATATAACATATATTTGCATAATTCTTAAAAAAGATCATAGCAAACATTAACAATATGGAAAAATAAACAACAAGACTAAGCGATACAATACACACATATACAAAGTAAAAATACTATAAATATATATAAGTATCACCAGTTTAACAATCTGTAACAGCTGACAGCAAACTATATTGAGTCACAGGGAAATCAAACAGTAGTCTTGTCTTCTGTTTCTCCCAAACTATCGACCCCCCAGCTCCAGCTCTTGATCTGCTCTTCAAACAGTGAAAAATAAATTCTTCAATGCTGTTGAGCCTTCCCAAAATTATCCCTGGCAGCAGCGATTTGATCTGAAAGAAAAATATCTCAGTTGAGCCTCCCCCTTACCAATCAAATTCCAATTGCTTAAATAAACAACAGTCAGAAGAAATGAATCCCAAATTGAGCTCTGCTCAGGCGAATTTCTGGAAAGAACCATTTCTTTGCCGGCCGTAACTGCAAAAATCGTGCTCAAAGGATCCCAAAAATCTCTTAGAATCCCTCAGTTTATGGGGAAATCTCCTTGAGTACAGCTAAATGGGCCCGTTCTGGAGAAAACCCATGTGGCGGATTTTTTAGATCTGTCTCCATTTGCTCACAATGTAGCCCAGAAAAACACCTGTAATTTGAAAACGCGATTTTGTCCATCTCTTTATTCCCAGCGTTCCTCTTCTTCAACGAACTGTCTATTACGCTTTCCATGATTCTGGTCTCTCCTCGATATCCATTATTTTCTGCAATCAGAAGAAGAAGAAACCGCCATTTCTCTTCATGATTTTACTACGAAGATAATGATGCTATGCTATGATTGCATATTGCTTTTTTTTGATAAACCTGCGTCAAATGAAAAATCTCACATAAGTAAAAACATAAATCATAAAAACTACATCTATTCAAGATTCTTTTATTATTCTGTACAATTCTGTTGGAGACATTTTTTCCTTTCTTCACTGGGATGAGAGAAATTCAACAATCTCGAACCAAATTAAAATTCATTCATTCATTGGCACATATCTCTGAGATTTTGATAATGAGAAAGATCTGGTGGCATATCTTTGTGATCCTTGGGATATCAATATTTCTTTGATCCTTACAATTTCCATAGCGATTCGATAGCACCAGATCTTCAGGTTTCAAAGCAATGCAGGTAAATTACAAACCGGTTAATCTTGGGGTGTTTTGGTAGTTTTGGTGGTATCAGTGGAATTCAGGAAACAAATGTTTTTCGCGATGACTCTGCAACATTTTAAATCAGTGAAAATGTCATAAGCGAGTTGTTGTCAATCCCGTATCAATCTTGACTACCCATTGAGTACCGTGCGATATCGCCAATGGCATTACAGTTTTATGAAAAAGCGTGAAAGCAAAAACCTTCAACACATCACTCAATGACTCATCATTCA
>LPNX010676180.1:212121-253428 GCA_001517045.1 Pseudotsuga menziesii
ATATCCATATACTCAAAAATAATGATGAAGCTAGGGATGATTCTTTTTAGTCATGATTCATGAATAAAGTTTATGTTGATTCTTGGTTTGAGATAATGGTATTTTTCCAAATATGATAGAATTAGAATAAAGTGTCAATTATACCCAATATTCTAGGTAAATATTAAAAAGATCAAAGAACTTTATTTATACATTATATTTATACAAAATAATTACAAGGTTTATTTATTTTGTATAAATAATAAAAACAAAAATAAAGTCTATTAATTGAAAATATACTTATTTGATCTTTATTTATTCAACACTTTTAATAATGTGGCAAAAATAATAGGATAGGCTTAGTAATATATCTTTCAAACTCTTATCTTTTATGCATGGTTTTATCCTCCAATATCCATTGTTTCATGAGTCAACATTACCAAGTTGAATAATTGAGTCAAAATTATCCATTTATAAGGTGCCAAAATACAATAATCAGCCTTCCAATTTCAAAACCTTATCAATATTTATGATAACAAAATCACATCAAATGATAAATTTTTGGATAAGATTTCAAGAGAAGGTTATGATAAATTATTAACACTTATCCTTTGATTTTCAATGCAAATCCACTCAAAATAATAATTTCAAGGTAGTGATTTTGTCAACTAATCCATAGTTCGCAAATGTTTTCCTAAAAAACATTTAATTTCATTGTTTCAGTAGCTTCTGGAATGTCACCATTTCAGTAGCTGTCAATTCTTTAGATTTGCTATATGAAATTCAAAACATTTCATCAAAACAAAATATAATTTTGTTTGATTAAATAATGTTTTTTAAGGGTGTTGAATAGGGGCACAACAGATGGCGACTGACTGGGCGAAACAGTTATCTCTGCGAAAACATGAAATCTGACTTGTGTATGTAGCAAGATAAGAAAAATTTTCTTTAACTCAGATTAGCATTTTCCTGAAGATAAAATAATTGTGCCTTATGATAAGACTAGATTTCAAACTAATACCAGATTCGATTCTTTTATCATTATCCAGAGATTACCTTAAAAAATGATACGAATTTTAAGTTTTTTCAGAAAACATAAGACTCCAAAAGAAATTAATCCTGAGAAGTACAATGCAATTTTGATATTTGACCAGCTTTTAAAGATATGATCCCAATACTACAGTCATGAACCTCCTCGGAAGCGTCCATAGCCTCGAAAGGGTTGACTTTCAACCATACATCCTATCGTTCTAGTCCCAAGATAAGATAAAACACGAATATTTAGAACTTCTCAATTTATTAAATGGGTAAGCTTCATTGGAACCTCTTCACGAGTGTGGGATGACCTTGGATTCTTATAGATTTTTGTATATATAACAATTTATGATTTGGAATCCAAGTATGCCACAGACGGAGCCCTCCTACCCGCAGGCGTCCATAGCCTCGAAAGGGTACGTCTTTTAACCCATTCTACCCAACGGCTCATATCCCAAGCTAACAAGTTTAAAGAAGGTTTCATACTCAGCATTTAAGTGCTCATCTACAAGAGATTTGCATGTTTATAATGGGGGAACGTAATAGGAAACTATTTACTTGTAAGATAGCGTAAAGGATCTATAGATAACTGATTTTATTATTAAATTGCAACTGCTTTCCCATAACTGATTTCTAAATAAGTAATAGAATTCCTAGTAATAGTGACTTCGATATCCATTAAATCCAACAATTTGAGGATAATGATAAAAGAAACAAAATACAGTGAAAGTTTTCGTCTAGTAGTTTTGTTTGCAACAGTTCAATTTCTTTTTCTTTTATTTCTGAGAAAAGAATAGATTTCTAAAAGTCTCGCTTTCTTCATGTTTTATATAATCAGATTCCATGTTTATGATAGAAAAACATTCCCAGATCTCAATCATTTCTCCTGGTTTTGAAAAATCAAAAGAACAACAAAAATCAAAAGAAAAAGAAAAATAATATATACATGAGTTTTATTTGAGCAAATTACAAAAACAAAGGATTTCAAAATCTACGAGAAAAATCTTAGTAAAGAAAATGAAATTTTAAAAATAAATCATACACACATAACACATGAGTTAAATCAAGATCTCATCAAATGAAAATGGGTTTAACAAACTATGACTAATTACCAACAAAGAAAATGAGAGATTAAAATAGATTAACATATTTTAAAGTTTTTTATCCCTATTTTTTTTTTTTAAATCTTTCAATTAAGTCAAAGTTGTTTTTTAATAATTGATGGGACATTAATCTAATGTGTTTTATTCAAAAATCAAAGTAACAAAATAAATCCTAATGAGTATGCAGCTATAAAAGATGAAAGGTTCTTTCTTTTAATGAGAAGATTAAAAAAAATGAGAGGAAGTAAAGAACTGCTTCCCTGATAATGATGTCGTCATCTCATTCTTAAAATGATGTTGCGGAAACTCCATATATCTGCATTTATTCAAATGTAAACAAACATAAATCCTTCTAAATTATAAACCTAACCTAAGCTAATAAAATAAAATATATGCAAACTAAGTAAACGAAAATTTCCAATGAAGCCATCGTAATAACTCCAATCCTCCAAAATCAAACAAAATGAAAATCAGCAATAAAAATTGAAGTATTTTGAAACCAAAAATGAACAAATCAGACTTACCATTTTGAATTTCAAAAAACAAAGTAAATGCCAACTTATCATTCTCCGGAAACTTCGCAAGAAAAGATCTCTCGATCCAATTTGCAATCCTATCATAATATGTGTGATTAATAACATAGGATTGTTCGAAAGAATATGGTAATGAGAGATATATATCGGGACAGTCATGTGCTAAATTTTTGTGCACAGAATCATGTGAAATAAACTCAAATTTCAACAATCCTTCCTATAGGTTTTTCTCCCTATGAACATCATCTTGCAGACAAACACGTCGTTTAAAAAGATCATTAAATTCAGATTCAATTTTCTTAAATTCAAGTTCAAGAGTGTTCTCCGCATTATGATTAATATCCTGATCAATTTGATAGGGATTAAATTCCTCATAATCACTAACTTGAGATGAACTAATGGAATCCAACAAGGTAGGTGGAAAATCATCATTAATTGTTGTAAGATGTAAATTATTAATATGATGATGATCAACATTGATTTTACCTGTTCCATATTGATTTTGAAACTCAAGTGACTGATCATGATAAGATTGTTGATCTAAGAATTTCGATGAATCATAAGAGACTTCTTCAAGTCTGCTTATTTGAATATTTCCTAATTCCCATGCATATAATTGAGAAAAAGTTTCATGGGAAGAAAGATTATTTTCTTCATTTTCTAAATGCAAATCATGTTTGTATTGTACCACATAAGATTGTGACAATGTGGAATCAAAATCATAAGAATATGAACTATGCATTGCCTCTTGATTAAAAATATCAGGGTACAAAGAAAAATATGTTGAAGCATCAAGAAAAGAAAATTCTTTTTGTGGATAAGAAATATCATCACAGGAAAACTCTTCATTAAATAGTTCCTCCTCAAAAGATGAGTCTATGGGTGATTTGGTTTCTTCTTCTAGGATAAACTGATTAATATCCGTGACACGATCTACAGAAAAATATGAACATAATAAGTTATCTGAGAATTTACTATGTTCATCATAAGAATATAAATGTGATAGAAAGTCAATGGATTCTTTAGAATAAGAAGAATCGATAACTAATGGAGATGTGATAAAATGATCAATGATAAGATCTCCACAAGATGAATCTCGAATCTCTTTAGCCAAACTAGAAGTTTTAGATTCAATTTCTTTTGTTTCTGAAATAGAAGTAGTAACATGACAATTTTCTTCATAAACTTCTTTCTCATTCAACGAAGATTTGGGCATATCATAATTTGAAATATCATGTTCTTCAAAATCCACATCCGTCAAAGTGAAAAACGTTGTCAAACAAGGTTGGTTTTCTTCCACTTCTAAATTTTCAGAATTTTTATGAAAAACTAAATCAAACTATGAATAATCATTTAATAAAAATTCAGATTGATTAGCTTTTAAATCTTGTTCATTTGAAAGAATCAAATGATGAATTCATTCACCTAAACAAGGAATATCTTTCAAAGGAAACATATAAAAAAGATGAAGAAACCTATTAATGAAGTCTTCCACTGATTCATCTTTGTCTTTCCTTAAAAATTTTAATTCAGTGCACAAACTAATGAAATCATAATCCCCAAAAGAAACTAAGAATTCACTAATTAAATGTTCAAAAGAATGGATAGAAGCTACCGGCAAGGTTTCACACCATTTCTTGATTCGTCATTCAAAAGTAAGAGTCGTAAGATTCAAGCATATGCACAAGACATCTTTATCAGTAATCTTGTAAAATATACATTGATCAATAAATTCTAAAACATGTTCATATGCAGATGTTACTTCCTCACCATTAAACTTGTTTTCAGTTAACAGATCAACTATCCTTGCTGGAGTATCAACAATGATTTTTCGAGAAAAACATCTCCAAATCGGAACAGAAGCCATTAATCAATGATATAGCTCCAGTAGACTAACTTGTCATCTACTGGCCCTCCTTCTAGCGTCATTGTTGACGGGCATATGTGACTATGCACGTAACGGGGGAAAACAACCCAGACCGAGATCCTTAAAGCAGGCTCCAAACTGTTTGGGATGGTTGTTCCCGACAGGTTTAAAGGCTCTGTTAGCCTGAAAGTCTATAAATAAAGCTAAAGCTATTGTTCTGGTTAATTAAATCTACCAAATACCTACGAATGTACAAATTAAACTAGTTAATCTGATTACTAATGAATTAGTAATATAATTAAATTAATCTATGAACTAAATCTATTCAATTAACTTAACTTATAATATAATAATCAAAAGTTAATCAAATATTAATATGTTAAATGAGTTACAAAATTGCATTATTAACAAATATACATTAATTACAAAAATCAGAAAATAACTTGAATGTGATAAACATCTGATTAAATGGCTGTTTTTCATAAAATAATTTACAAGAAACAACTATTAATATGTTCTTAATCTTATCCCGATCGGGAGCGAAGAGAATATTTAACCTGATATCAAATCTACCAATGAAACTACTGCATTGATAATCCTGAAAGTATTCAAAAGAAATTCTGAAATTCACAAGACCATGCAGTAGGCGCATATACCACATATGATATGATGTCAAACATCAATAAATCGAAATCAGTAATAAGTCAACAATTATATAACATATATTTGCATAATTCTTAAAAAAGATCATAGAAAACATTAACAATATGGAAAAATAAACAACAAGACTAAGCGATACAATACACACATATACAAAGTAAAAATACTGTAAATATATATAAGTATCACCAGTTTAACAATCTGTAACGGCTGACAGCAAACTGTCTTGAGTCACAGGGAAATCAAACAGTAGTCTTGTCTTCTGTTTCTCCCAAACTATTGACCCCCCAGCTCCAGCTCTTGATCTTCTCTTCAAATAGTGAAAAAGAAATTCTTCAATGCTGTTGAGCCTTCCCAAAATTATCCCTGGCAGCAGCGATTTGATCTGAAAGAAAAATCTCTTAGTTGAGCCTCCCCCTTGCCAATCAAATTCCAATTGCTTAAATAAAATACAGTCAGAAGAAATGAATCCCAAATTGAGCTCTGCTCAGGTGAATTTCTGGAAAGAACCGTTTCTTTGCCAGCCGTAACTGCAAAAATCATGCTCAAAGAATCCCAAAAATATCTTAGAATCCCTCAGTTTCTGGGGAAATAATCCTAAGTATAGCTAAATGGGCCCGTTCTGGAGAAAACCCATGTGGCGGATTTTTTATATCTATCTCCATTTGCTCACAATGTAGCCCAGAAAAACGCCTGTCAGTTGAAAACGCGATTTCGTCCATCTCTTTATTCCCAGCGTTCCTCTTCTTCAACGAACTGTCTATTACGCTTTCCATGATTCTGGTCTCTCCTTGATATCCATTATTTTCTGCAATCGGACGAAGAAGAAACCGCCATTTCTCTTCATGATTTTACTGCGAAGATAATGATGCTATGCTATAATTACATATTGCTTTTTTTCGATAAACCTGCGTCAAATGAAAAATCTCACATAAGTAAAAACATAAATCATAAAAACTACATCTATTCGAGATTCTTTTATTATTCTGTACAATTCTGTTGGAGACATTTTTTCCTTTCTTCACCGGGATGAGAGAACTTCAACAATCTCGAACCAAATTAAAATTCATTCATTCATTGGCACATATCTCCATGATTTTGATAATGAGAAAGATCTGGTGGCATATCTTTGTGATCCTTGGGATATCAATATTTATTTGATCCTTACAATTTCCATAGCGATTATAGCACCAGATCTTCAGGTTTCAAAGCAATGCAGGTAAATTACAAACCAGTTAATCTTGGGGTGTTTTGGTAGTTTTGGTGGTATCAGTGGAATTCGGGAAACAAATGTTTTTCGCGATGACTCTGCAACATTTTAAATCAGTGAAAATGTCATAAGTGAGTTGTTGTCAATCCCATATCAATATCGACTACCCATTGAGTACCGTGCGATATCGCCAATGGCATTACAGTTTTATGAAAAAGCGTGAAAGCAAAAACCTTCAACACATCATTCAATGACTCATCATTCATAATGTAGTTTTATTTCCCTACTAATATAGGAAGTTGACACGATCTTATTGGTACTAAATTTTCATAACTCATTGCTGGTTTGATATTCTAATATGATTATTAAACACAAGACCCAATTTACCATATATATATATATAAAGTTAGTTAAGCGGAAACAAAGAGAAATATTAGTCCTTATGAGACCATACTTTTCTCTTCAAGTAATTGTCGATTTATAAAGATATGATATTTAAGTATTAAGGTATGAATATGCCTTATTAATCAAAATACCAACTAACTTTATAGTCATAGCCATGTACTCAAAAATAATGATGAAGCTAGGGATTATTCTTTTTAGTCATGATTCATGAATAAAGTTTATGTTGATTCCTGGTTTGAGATAATGGTATTTTTGCAAATATGATAGAATTAGAATAAAGTGTCAATTATACCCAATATTCTAGGTAAATATTAAAAAGATCAAAGAACTTTATTTATACATTATATTTATACAAAATAATTACAAGGTTTATTTATTTTGTATAAATAATAAAAACAAAAATAAAGTTTATTAATTGAAAAGATACTTATTTGATCTTTATTTATTCAACACTTTTAATAATGTGGCAAAAATAATAGGATAGGATTACTAATATATCTTTCAAACTCTTATCTTGAATGCATGGTTTTATCCTCCAATATCCATTGTTTCATGAATCAACATTACCAAGTTGAATAATTGAGTCAAAATTATCTATTTATAAGGTGCCAAAATACAATAATCAGCCTTCCAATTTCAAAACCTTATCAAATAAAAAAAAATTGGATAAGATTTCAAGAGAAGGTTATTATAAATTATTAACACTTATCCTTTTATTTTCAATGCAAATCCACTCAAAATAATAATTTCAAGGTAGTGATTTTGTCAACTAATCCATAGTTCGCAAATGTTTTCCTAAAAAACATTTAATTTCATTGTTTCAGTAGCTTCTGGAACGTCACCATTTCAGTAGGTGTCAATTCTTTAAATTTGCTATATGAAATTCAAAACATTTCATCAAAACAAAATATAATTTTGTTTGATTAAATAATGTTTTTTAAGGCTATTGAATAGGGGCACAACAGGACATTACAGTGGTATCAAAGCATGATATTGGCACCTAATGTGGTCTAATATTTATGAGGAAAATAATTCAGGGACCACCATTATATATTGAAACAAAAATTGCTTTTGTTGAAGAGAAAAAAAAAGTAGGAGAAGGCAGCATTTTTGGGGGGGAAACTATGACTAGGAATGAAAAGAGAACCTCATATGATGGTGAGGAGCTAATAAAAATCATGGAACCTATATTTGAAGACATGACCAAGAATATTATGAAAGGATTTGAATTTTTGGCTATCCAAAGTTGGGAGAAATATATTGATTTTAAGAAAACCAAGGGGAAAATGCATCAATTTACTTGAAGGAGAAAAAGGAGGAGACCCATGAACCACCTAGTTCTGAAATAGGTGGAGTAGAAGAAGTAGTACATGAATATGAGCAAACTTCAATCCCAAGTGACTCTGAAAAATATTAAGAGACATCACATGAGTATAAAGAAGTTTTTATTGAAAATACTGAAGATAATTTTGAGACACCTGCTACCTTGGAAATGAAACAAAGAGCATCTACTGATGGATGCTTGAACTATGAAGGAGTACCTACTGATGGGTGCTCACAACTCTATGTTGGTGACATATAGATCAGATTTTAAAATGTTTCTGCAAGCCAAAATTCCATTAAACATGAAAATGAAGACCTTGTAGCAGTTGAATAAGAAATAAGATCAACTTCCCCATCACCACTTGAGCTTCATGAAGTTGGTCCAAGCAAGAAGGAAGAATATGAGGAGGTTCATTTGCAAGAGCCTCATTTTCTTTAAGGGTTCTTAAATATGAATGAAGAGAAGCTCCAAGAGGCCCTTAGCATACTCCATGACACTTAAGAATTGGTATCAAATTCTTATTGGAGAGCTACTTCCTTGGAGGATCCATCCTTCCTTGAAGACATGGAGAAGATCCAAAGAGAAATGTGCAACATCAAAGGTAATTTCATGTATTTGATTTTTGATAGAAAAAATTTCATTGAGCTTATTGAATGGTTACATGAATCCTACTTGAAGAATAATTAAGTTATTGATAAGCTCACAATTCAAAATGAGCAACTTCTTGAAACGTTGCAAGACACTTGTTTTTCCTCCGATGTTTCATATTTTCATAAGGTATACTGCTTGGAGGGTTCTCATGACATGATGGATCATGAGAAACATGAAAAATTGCAGGTTCTTGATGTGCTTGACGATTATAGTGATGAGATCCAATCACTAGTAATGGTGGAAGAGGAACTTGAGTTTCCTCTTGAAAATGGTTACACAATTTTTGAGGAAGTGCATAATTCCACCACCTTGGAACCAACCCATGAGGAATTTTTTGTATTTTCTAGGGAGGTGAATAAAACTACCCCTATGGATACTTCAAATTATGAGAATTTTTCACTTACTGATCATTTGGGTGAGTTGGTTCTTTCTCCTACATTCTACACTTCTAAATTTTACAGCGGTCATCCTAACGAAGTATGGGTGAAAGGTTTCTTTTTTATGGTTCCACATGAAGAGCATGGACATTCTATTTCTCCTTTTGATGATGGAATTATTGGAGGAAATTATTATTCACATTTTCAGCAGCATTATTTGTTACTTTTTATGATGCACCTATGATATGCATTTGAGTCACTTGAAGACTCATGGTTTTTCTTGCTCAACACTTTGTTCATTTGATGTTGGAGGAACTTCATCCAACACTTGGGTGAAGAGGGATATGATTGAGGAACATTATTATTGGCAGCAAAATCATCTATTATTTCATGATGATATAAATATTCATGGGTGTATTGATGAGACTTCTTTGAGTCATTTGAAGTCTCCTTGTTTCTGTTGCTCACTATTTGGTTCAAATTTGAGTGGAGATTCTTCATTCACTTCTTGGATGAAAGAATACATGGCTAAATATTTTTATTCATATCACTTCTTTTTGGAGCATAATTATAGGGCATTGGATACTCACCTATTTCATTGGAGCATATTTGATTGGTCACTTGAAGCATGTATGTACTTGGAAAATGGTAGTCTACTCACTGTGAGGTATAAGCACTTTCATGATTTCTTGGTGAGGCACCTCCTTGATGTACATTATTATTATGTTGTTATATACTTTGATGATATATTTTATGCACTAATGATGTTTGAAAGAATGCATACAAGAAAATGGGATCCAGGATTTCTCTTTCCAAATGGTATGGGTTGGAGAGCACTCTTAATTATTGGAGTGCAATGCAAGCAATGGGACCCTGGTATAGTTTTTAGTCCCATTGATTTCAAATTATTTGGGAAACAAGAAGTATGGGAAATGGATTCCCAACTTAATAAGGTTATGTTAATTAGAGTAGTGCAGCAGCAATAATGGTGGTTCCTCTCTGAAATATCCATGAAATCTCGAAGACTCAAGGTGGGCAGCTCAGTGGCAACTTCAAAGAATCATACAGAAAGCAGGTTCTTCAACAACCATGTTTCAATTTGCTTGAGGACAAGAAATATTGGGAAGGGAGGATTTGTAATGTCCCAAATTTTAGATTGGGTCACAATGGCCAAATCACATTTTCCATGTTCATGAAATTTGTCAAAGGGATGCTAAAAGTCAAATAATTGCCCAGGAGGAAAATCACTAGTTTCCTAGGTTGTGGGTGGAAGCTTTGATATTTGGAATAAGGGGGATAATAAATGATGTTAAGACATTAGAAGGGGATAAATATTTAATAATGTATCTTATTAAATAAATACAAGAGAAAATAGAAGTGGAAATGGAGCATGAAGACACATGGAGACTATGGGGCCCACACTAGATAGAATTCCTATGTTAAATGGTATCTTTCTCTTGCAAATTCGAATATATGGGAAGCCTGATGTTTTTGGATGGATTATAAGGATAATATACTTTTCCATATACTTCATAGGTCTAATTTGGGATGAATTGTAACTTACATGGGAGAGGAAGAGCCAAATGGGAGTTTTATGGACACTTGGCTAGATTCCCCTTACATTTATGACATCTATGACACCAATGATGGAGATTCTATGACAGTTATGACAAAATTCAGATTTGAAGTCTGAAATACTGAAATACTGACATGTTAAGACTAAATAGAGCATATTAGAGGTCGAATTTGGGAGTTGGATAAGGCCAAGAGGCTCCTACTCAAATTTGGGAGAAGAGGGAAGGTGAAGAGAGAGGCCACATGTCATAGCATGAGCAGCCACACCAATTCGACTTGGATTTGGTTTATGGATGGATTTGGAACATTATAACACCAATAATTTTTATAAAATATATGGATCATCCATGAGAAGAATCTTTTTCTCATTTGTGAAATTGTCATTTGTGAATTGTGAGAGCTAGTGGATGACTAGTTTTCTCGCTTAAGCCAATTTCGAGGGTGAAAGATTCCCATCCTAGTTGGTGTTTGGAAAGGCCACTCAGGTATTTCATGGATATTTAATGGAGTCTTATTTTTAGGTATAATCTATAGGAAATCATGTGGATTATTCTATTGCAGCACTCTCTCTCAACTATTTCCAAATTTCACACCATATTCATGCCAATGGAGGGATTGCACTTTGGGTGAGATATTGATCGCTTTGGGGAAGATTATAATGCTAATTATATTATGTGATGATGTATATTCTCTTTATTTCATTTTCAGAAGACTCTCAGGTCGAAATACCCAAAAGAATTCATGTAAAAATGTTGAACAATGAAGAATTAGTGTCATTTCCCCACTATCTTGTTGTGAACCATTGAAATGCTGATGATTTAGCATTGAGAGATCCTTTAATTGTCCATTTATGATTTTAATAAGTTAAATATTCACTTTTATTCATTATTGTAAATTTTCAAGTCGAAATTCCCAAGAGTTGTATGTCAAAATGACTTTTAATGAGCAAACAATGACCATTTCCACTCCATTTTGATATATGCCATGGTAATGCTTATTATTTCAAATAGAGGAATGTATATTTGATAAATGTATGATGTATGGAATGTAATTAATGTGTATTTCAAGTCTCATTTTCATTACTTAATCATTGGAAGACATTTTACTCATTTTTATTGCATTGGGAGAAGATTTGGTTTATTTTCCCCAAGGGTCGAAATTGTGACTTGGGAGTTGTTTTGGAAAGAGACATAACAGCATGTATAAACTGAAACATAATGCATATGAGAATTTTAAAATTTCCCTTACACATACCCAGCATCTTTTCACAAATTCAAGTGGCTTTGGGATCAGTTGTGAAGCCATTTCCAAAAATTACCCAAGGGAATTGGAGCCCCAATTTGCTAGTAAAGAATCCTACTTTGAACAGAACATTAAACAAGTTTTCAGAAGTAATTGGGAGGTAAAAAAAACATACATGAGCATTATATTTAAGTTATATTATCATTCATTTACCTTCTGAGAAAATTTGGAAGCATTTGGGTCAATTTGGAGTTCTAGACATCAAAACTAGTCAAGAGCCAAAATTGTGAAAAAAGTGAAATAATTGGTCATTTAATAAAATTCCAAAAAAGGGAGATTACATGACCAAGGTATGATCAAACCCATCAGATTTTGGAGAAATGTTGATACAACAATAAAAGGAATATCAACCAAATTCAACTTTGAAATTATTGACCCTAAGGAAGGATCCAGCTCCTTCCCAGCTCTAGTAGGTCGACCTTGGGGAAGAAAAATGAAAGCATCAATATCCCTAGACAAAGAAAGGATAAACTAAAATGGAATAGATAGAAATTCATGGTACCTATCCATCCTTCCCAAGGGGAACCTTGGATAGAACCTATTGATGAAGAAGTTGACATCAGATAACTATATCAAATACAAAATAACGAAGACTACACAGAACCCAACATCTATGGCGAGATTCACTTAGGAACTCAAGATTCAGTACGATATAATTCAGATGCATAATTATATGATTGGGAATTCAAAAACTACGAGACCCAAGAAAGACGTTGCTGGACCATTAAGGCAGTACAGAAGAAACCAGTCCAACAATGTTTTTCAATCTCCATCATCCCAAAAATATTCGAAAAGAAAAGTAGGGAATATCCTACCTTAAACCCAAAAAATGTAAGTATCAAACAGATCCCAATGTACAAAGAAAGAGAATCCCCAGTTATGCATATAACAAGTATCTAAAAAAATAGGTGAACATGGCCGACTAAAAATATTGGTAGAAACCTTTACAGGACAAGTTTCTCGATGGTGGGATAGCCATCAATCAAGATTGCAGACATGGAAAACAGCTTCGACTTATTTCGTAGAAATATTTGGAGGAAATAAGCTAACCAAATAGGCACAAATACTTGTGTTCATCCAAGGCAAATACCCAAAGGAGCACATAAGAACATGTGAAAGAGAATGGAGAAGAATTGGGTATAAAGACAAACGTACATGGCCACACCTGTTTCCCTCGACGCTAGCTGAATTACCAAAAAAATGGTATAAAATGGAGGAAGCACGGGGTGAAACATTTCAATGGCACAAACTTAGAGAGAACTTCATTAAAGGCTTCAGTTTTATACTCCATAATGAAAAGTTAGTCGAAACTGCAAAACAAATAAAAGCATTTATAGAACCAACTAGGAACAACACTCTGATACAAAACTATGATCCACCAACAATACCATGTAATAACATACAAACCAATATAATACCACAGTCGACAAGACTACAAATGGAAAATGAAAATCTGAAAGGGAAAAGATTTCGATGGAAATCATATCACTCAGAAACAACAAAACCAATTCGCACAGTACTTAAAGTCGATACAGTAAACAAAGAAGATACCGACCAAATGATCACAACAGACTTTCCTGCTACATTCTCACAATTCAAAGAAGGGAATTGACCGATCAATGAAGCTAAAGCACCAGAATGGTTAGATGACAAAGTTAAAAATAAATATTTTGACATACCAAATGATGATCGACCAAAAATGGAAAAAATTGGCGATTACTGGAGCGAAGAACAAACAACCGAAATAGTAAACCTACTAAAAGAATTCCAAGATGTATTTTCTAGAGACTACAAATATCTCAAAGGACTAGTCCATGAAATGGGCAAGATGAAGATCGACATCAAACCTGATGCCCGACTTGTAAAGATGAGGTCGTACAAATTAGTGCATAAATACAAAGAGATAGTCAAGAAAGAGATCGACAATATGCTTGCAGCAGGAATTATCTACCCTATTAACCAGTCGAAATGGGCAAGCCCAATGGTCGTGCAACCAAAGAAACATGATCCAATGAAACTAAGGATCTGTGTCGAATTCAGAGAACTAAAAAAAGTCACCCTAACAGACCCATTTCCAACACCATATGCAAATGAAATCTTAAATGAAGTTGCAGGACATGAATGTTACTTGTTTACAGATGGATTCTCGGGGTACAACCAAGTACCAATAGCCAAAGAAGACTAGAAAAATATGACATTTGTATGTGAATTCAGCTCATTCTCCTATAGAGTTATGCCTTTTGGTCTCAAAAACGCACCTGCAGTATTTTCGAGAATTGTTGTCAAAACATTTCAAGAATATATATACAAAACAATGGCAGTATATTTCGATGATTGGAGGATATACTCTATGTTGAAAGATCACTACAAATGACTAAGGCTCATCTTGGAACGATGCCAACAAATCCAGTTATCTCTGAACATAAGTAAATGCATATTCCTAACTCCTATAGGGATACTATTAGGACACATTGTATGCAAAGAAGGAATCAAGGTCGAATTTGCAAAGATAAAGATTATCCTCGACTTGAAACCACCAGTGAACCCAAAACAAGTCAGGGTACTACTCGAACACACATGATATTACAGGAAATTTATGAGATGCTACTCATATATGACCTATTCACTAGAAGAAATATTAAGATAATATTAGGAGTTCGATTGGACAGATGAATGTAACAAATCATTTGAAACATTAAAAAGGAAACTAGTAGATGCACCTATCCTCAGGTTCCCAAATTGGTTGATCAAATTTCATGTACATATTGACGCATCAGGCCGAGCAATAGGCGCAATATTAACACAACCAGGAGATGATGGAATGGATTACCCCATAGTTTATAGTAGCAGAAAACTAAACAAGGCAGATAGAAACTATTCAACAATAGAGAGAGAAGCATTAGGAATGGTCTTTGCACTACAAAATTATCGACATTACCTACTAGCTAACCCTTTCATCTTCTATACTGACCACCAAGCATTGAAATACCTTGTAAACAAACCTTTACACCACGGGAGGATTTGTCGATGGCTACTACTATTTCAAGAATTTGAATTTGAATTCGTTGTTAGACCAGGAAAATTAAATGTCAAACCTGACCAGTTTTCGAGAATCGACATGGGAGACGAGCCAACAGGAGTCGAAGATGACCTACCGGATGCACACTTATTTCGAATAGAAGTTGTCTCGGCATAATTGGAGGAAATATCTCAATTGATAGAAAATGGTCAAGCACCAGAGGGCATGAGCATGAAAAAGAAACAAATATTAGCTATGAAGGTTGCACCATACAGCCGCATAAATTGATTTCTATATAAAATGGGCTTGGACGACATCCTTAGGCGATGCGTATTAGAACATGAAAGAGATAATATCATGTTCAAAGCACACTATGAACCGGAGGGAGGAAATTTTCAAGCAGATACAACTACCAAGAAAATCCAATAGTCAGGGCTATGGTGGCTGACATTATACAAGGATTGCAAAAATTTTGTTAACCAGAGTGACCGATGTCAATGACTGGGTCGACCTCTGCCTAGTACAGAAATTCCCTTGATATTAGTAAATCCGAGTTTGACATTTGAATTTTGGGCCATCAACTTCTTAGGACCATTCCCAATACCAGCAAAAAGAACAGGCATAAGATATATAATAACCACAGTAGAATATGTAACCAAGTTGGTAGAATCAGAACCTGTAGACACATGTTCTAGTGAGATAGCTGCTAAATTTATCTATGAAAAAATAATCACTAGATTTGGATTCCCACTAACCTTAATCAGTGACCAAGGATCACACTTTATTAACAAAACCATCAAAGCATTGACAGACCACTTCAAAATTAACCACCGACGTAGTACATATTATCACCCTCAGTCGATTGGAGCAATAGAGGCATTCAACAAAACATTAACAAGGGGTTTAACAAAAATATACAACACCAACAAGGATGATTGGGATGAAAAATTCCCTGCAGTATTATGGCATTATAGAATAGCATCAAATGTTCGACTGACCAAACACCGTTTTGACTAGTCTATGGCTAAGAAGCAGTCGTTCCACTACATTTTCGACAGCAAACACCTATCATAGTAGATATTTTACATGTCAATGTCGAAGAAGGAAGGAAGGACCGACTGATGCAACTAAGCAAGCTAGAAGAACACCAAATGCTTGTTGTACAACATCAAAAAATTCAAAAACAATAGCAGAAGGCTTGGCATGATCGCAATATCAAAAATAAAAATCTGCCGGTAGGGGACCTCGCCTTACTGTAGAACAGTCAAGTAAAAGGAAAACCCAAGAAGCTACACACATAATGGATGGGACCTTACGTTGTCGAAGAAATTCATGCCAATGAATCAGTCCGACTAAGGACATTACAGGGCATAATATTTAGGAAACTTGTTAATGGTGCCCGACTAAAATGGTACAAAAATTAAGCAAGTTCAAAAAAAAAGAGACATACATATAACAACCATAATTGTTAGAAGAAAAAAAACCTATAAAAATATAAAAATCCCAAAAATAACAAACGGATCCAACAGCCATAAACCAAAATGACAGGAAACTTTGGAAGATTTACTAAACTGCACTTTGACAACTGAAACCAACCCCATTGACACATCCTCATCAACCACTCACATGATCGACATCGACTGATGACCTCGAAGGCCAAATCACACCTTCATTGCTACAGACAGAGGGAGCTCCAAAATCAAATCACATTTAACGCAAACTCGATAAACCGTGTTGGACCATCACTTCCGCCATTAATAGATCCATCGACAGAATTGTCACTCGCTCCACCTATAAATACCAGGCCAAAAATAGATCAATTACTATATTTCGAAGAGATAGAGCAACCAAGTATTCATAAATTTGAGAACCAAGACCCTGTAAAGAAAACCAACCAAGAGACCAATAGGATGGCCCCGAAGCAAACTAGAGCCACAGCTGCAAAAACAAAAGAACTACAATCCACTGAAACCCCACTTATGAGAAGATTAAGAAATATCAAAAATGCCAAGGTACAGGAAACCTCGTGGGATAAAACCTAGGTAGAAATCAAAGAATGGGCTTATATGGACAATAAAATGACACTAGAAGCGGAAAAGATAAGCCACAGTACCATCATGAGTTACATGAACACACCGTTCATGAAAAGCTTTGGAGGAACGAAAGAAACAGTAGTGAAATTTATCATCAGTCGGTATCACAATGGAAAATTTTACTTCAACAGACCAGTAGAAATTTTTGTTGAAGTTATATACAAACTTACTGGTCTCTCAAATCAGGGTGACCCTGTCCCTATTGGTATAAAAGAAGGACTAGTAGAACAACTAACTAGAACACCAATAGGGAAGAACTTAAAAGGGCTAATGATCAGTCAAATAGAATCTCAGATGCCGCAAATCGTGGCCAAAATCATAGCAATAGGACTCACTCCTACAGGTCGAGTGAGTGATCTGAATGTAGACATGCTGGAAGAAGTCAACACAATAGCATGCACAGGGAAAATTTATCATTGGGCTCAGCATGTTGCCAACATGCTCAAGACTATATGTGAGAAATTTCAAGAGTCGGTCGAGATTATAAGGTTCCCATATTTGATACTCTGGATAGGAATGTACCACTTGTGCCCAGTCGGAGACAAGCAGTTCCAAGAACCGCACAAGTACCACATGTGGAGGTTCAAACCATTTTCACAGAATGGAACATTGAAATAATTGGAAAATGGTAAAGTAATGCTAGAAAACTAATTCCAAAACCTAAAAATCTAGACAACTAGATGGAGGGTGCCTCAGAACATCTGAAGAAGTCTACCAAAAAAAGCACATATTCAACTCGAGCTCGACCACACAGTAGTCTAATACATGCAGGGGGCAAAGGCAGCAGTAAAACCCCTCGACTATTACCCAATAGTCGAAGAGATTTTTCGAGAGCTAGCTCGACAATCCAATACAAATCTATCAATACCAGCAAAATCCAAAGAAATAAATCAACCAATCGAAGAACCATTAATCGACCAAGAAAAGGAGGAGGACTACGAACTCGTGGCTTGCATATCAGTACCTTCATGTCAGATGATATACCGGCAGAGGACACCAACAAAATTCAACTGATAATTGCCCCACAACCTATCCAAACAGGAAGCACACCGACTGAACATCAGGTAGCCAAACCAGCAGAAAAAAGTATCATTTTGGCTCGCCGATAGGAAGAAGGAGAAGAGCAGATAGAAGAAGATATCGAAGCATATGATCCAGAATATGCTATGACAAAAGAAAACTTAAGGAAAATAGCAAAGGAAGTAGCAGCCTCAAGGAAAAGGAAGGCAATGCAGGAAAAAGGGAAGGGGAAGCACAAGCTTATCCTATCTGAGTTAGAATATGAAGAAGAACTATTGGATACTATTTTCTACATCATAGAAGACACAACAACAAACATTGTTTTGGTCGAAAAACAATTCAAACGGTTCGTCGACGCAGGAGAAAAGCAAGGGAGACCGAAAAAGGTAAAAACTGCAACCACTTCAGTTGATGAGAACATTGTTGGTCTAGTTTCTACACCTCCACCCCCATCCCCAACCCAGATTACACAAGAAGACACCCCACAAATACCCACCATAAGCCCAGTCGACATTTGTAATAATGCTATGCTAGAGACACTGAAAGAACGGTTCGACTAGGACGGTGATTTCCAGGCATACATTGAAAAATTACCCAAAATACTCACCTCAGTTAAGATAATTACCACCAAATTCCCACTAATTGAATCTAGTGCACCACGTTAGATCCTCTCTTATCAAATTGGCCAGATACCCCAGAAACCAAGATATGTGGGAATTATCAAGTCCACATTTTTTAGGAACCTCAACAAGACTTCCCAAATTGCCGCAAGCTACACCTCATCCATTATCTCTTTATACATCTCACACCCTCCACCATCCAATAAACCAGCAAGAGATGAGGAAGCATATAACCAGGAAGATATCAACCAGGTGATCGACAACCTATTCACTAATGATCCAAACAATTCACCACCAGAAGTCAAAGACCCATCGTCGACTGACAATATCCCCACCACACCAATTACACCAGACCATTCACCATCTCCACCACCACTTCCCAATCTAGAACCTTTACCAAACCCTAAACCATCTATTTCAAATCCCTTAGATATAGACCGAGCCACAAGTTCCACCCAAGAAACTCAACCAGAAATTCCACCGACCAATGAAGATCAGCAGCCAAAAAACCAACCACAGGGAAATCTACCACTTGTAGAATCACAGGCACAACAGCAAACAGACCAGCATAGACACAAAAGAAAAAGAAAAGACAAAAAGAAGAAATAACACCACAAAGAATCAAAGCCGACAGTGATCCACATCAGCCAACTTGGATTGACTAGTGCATTCGACACAAAGAAACTCAGAGATGGAGAGTTAAGTCAACTCGTAGAAACTCTCGCCATAGAAGCAACAGTAAGAAACCAGAATAAACGAGAGCAGATTGACAACACTAAGAAAGAGGAAATTAAGTTTCTGACAAAATGTAGGAATTTGATCCAAACAGTAATACCAAGTCCTCTAGAGGATGACACAAACAAGCTGCTTGAAAAGGCATACCAGTTATTTGAAAACATGATGTCGACTCTACAATCACATCTACAAAATACAAAGGAAGATAAAATAGAGGAAACATCCAGACTACTCAGGAAGCAATATACAACATTCTCAGAAGCTCACAAAGTATTACAAGACCACTTAGAAGAATCTATCATCACAGATGAAGTACTCCGTGACTGGCCTACCTATTACGGACAAGTATTTCAGCAGACCTATAAGACTCGTGAGAAGATTAAAGTGTTAGAAAAGAGATGAGGAATGGAAGAAACAATGAGAAATATAATACAAGAATAGATTGTATTGGAAACAGCCAAACTACAGAAACTGGAGAGACAAGTACACCAGTGGGTACAGCAAGCACTACTGAGACTCAAGAACTGGATACAATTTTCCCAGAAAATGAAAAGGCTACTAGATGCAGTAGAGGAAAAAGCTCAATTCATGGGACCAAACACGGAAATCATTGCAGACCTCTCCATCCAAGAAAATATGTCGACTCTGTAAAGCATCACAACATTGACTATCGACATCCAAAAAGTACTACAGAGTTGGACAGAATTTCAACATCAACTGGTTATTATAGTAGAACTAGTTATGGAAACATGTGTGCAGAAATGACTAACCATCCGACTACACAGTCCATGAAGACAAACAATACCAGAAAGTAACTACCTTACATAGTACATTGATACCTCCCTTGTTTCTTTGGGACGAAGAAATATTTTGTTCCTAGGGAAGATGTTGGAGGAGCTAGTCGGTGAGCCAACTAGTTGAATAGCCGACTAATTGGAGATTAGTTCGGCCGCATAAGGTCGTGTCGGTTGACCGAACCGACAGGTAGTTATATGTAACTATTTGTAAACCATATATATTAGGCTCTTGAGCCATATGAGAAATCGGTTCAGTTCTGTGTATGTATGGACCCTCATGTTATAATATAATCTATTATTCCCTTATCTATGTTCTTGTCTCTTATGTTTGTTATGTCTATATGATTCCATGTGTATTATTGGTAACCCTCTGTGATCTATGAGATTACAACAGCAGTCAAAGGATAAGACAAATACCAAAGAAGAGTAACAAGTGACAGTGTTTTTAAGAAGATATGGAATTTTAATTAATATTAAATTAGGGTGGCAGGGTGGTGCTAGGGCAGGCTACATTCCTGTAAGGAGGTCTTAGCCTCCTTCCAGTAGTGGCTGGAGAAACAATATATAGGTGTATCCTTGTCTGTAGGTGCAGGAAGAAACTAGGGTGTGTGTGCATCCTTCGGTAGTGGCTGGGAAACATGGGGATTGTGGTCACCAGTAAGTGGGTTCTTGCAAATAACTATTGTATATTGTAAAAAAAAAGTTTTGTAGATAATAGAAATGTGTTGGTGGTTTACCTTATTGGGTTCCACGTTAAAAAATTGTGTCCATTTTCTTTTACATTTGCTAAAATAAAATAAATTGTGTTTAAATTTTTTTCATTGATTCACTCCCCCCCCTCTTAGTGACAAGACCTAATCCATCACTACGGACCCAGAGCTGTAGAATAGAGTTGCGGGAGAAGAAATATTTAGCAAAGAAGACAAATTTAGAGTTTTCTAAATGATTAGAAAGATAAATCCTGGGGAAAGTGGATGGGATAATGGCTTTTTGGGGTTCCCGTCTGCATCAATAACCTACAGTAGACTATCGATCATCGAGATCATCGGCCCTATCTGAATCAATGAAACCAACCAACAAAGGAGTCCCCCATGTACTGTAATGAATCCCAAACTGAATTGTACCTCGAATATATCAAAGTATTATTTTTGTTTATTTCTAGTGATTTTCATGGGTGTTTGCATATATTGGGAAACACAACCAACAACAAAGGAAATATCAGGATGCAAATAAGTCAATTATAAGATACTACCAACAAGATGATGGTACAAGGTGGCATCTACTTTATATGAAGTGCAAGTGGAAAAAATTTTGACTCCATACTGGAAGGGAGAAGGGGATGGTTTTGTTATATTTTTACCATTCAAGCTAGCATTATGTTAGGATATTTAACTGAGAGGATAACAAGTACAGCAATCAAACACAAGAGACAATGAACACAATGTTTTTCCTCAGGTAAACCATAAATGGAGAAAACCCCGCAACTTCCTCAGAGATAGAATCAATACCAAAAGTAAAACCCCAAAATAGTAAGATGATCTCCCGACAGCAGTAACCTCTTTCTTTCTAGCCCCGGCAACTTCTTCTCTCTCAGTTATGTGCTACAACTGAGTGTGATTGATTTTGTACTAAATAGAGAGGCTCACTCTCTATTTATACTAATTCCCAACTTGACAATAAATCACTAGGGCTGACTTCTCTAGGAGATTATAATAACCCTAGGGACCCAAAACTGTGGGGACTTTAACCCTTGAACAATAGGAGGGTTACCCACAATGACTTGACATGACTTGTTTACATTATAGAACCTCCCAATAGGAACATCGGGGCATGCCATGACTCAATTACATTACAGACACTTCCCAAAATGAACATCGAGGTACAATACATGAAACATACAAGTGAATACATTCCGAAGTTACATATACATCAACACTCCCTCTTAACTGGGAAGGTATTCTCTCGACATAATTTGTCAGCACTGTTCTTCTTCTCTGGATTGTCTCATCGTCTACATCTTCAAGTCATCTTCATCTTGGATCTGGATCATCACTGGATCTGGATCATCATCACTAGATCTAGATCATCACTAGATTTGGATCATCACAGTGACATCATCACTGGATTTGGATCATTACTCGATCTGGATCATCATCACTGGATCTGGATCATCATGGGGGCATCATCATTAGATCTATACCATTACTCGATCTGGATCATCACTGGGACATCATCACTGGATCTGGATCATTCCTCGATCTGGATCATCACTGCTAGATCTAGATCATCACTCAATCCGGATCATCTCGAAGACATCGTTACTGGATATGAATCATCATTGGGTCATCATCATAGGTGCTATCTCATGATTCTTCTTGTCATAGGAATTTCTACAGAGCCAGCCCTTTTTCATGCTGGTTGTAGGCCTAGCCTCCTTGTAGGTCTTCTTTAGTGCTTATATCTAACCCTAAGTCAGAATGGCCAGCACTCACATCTGACCATGAGAGGAACACATCCAACACCATGTTAGAAAGGCACAGCACTTACATTCACCAGCATGATAATACACAACTACTATCATTTGTGAAAATGTACAACACTCACATCCACCAACATGATAGGACACAACTACTATCATCCGTGGAAAGGCACTGAACTTACATTTAAATTTGACTCATCAGAAAGGAATAGCACTTACATTCACCAGCATGATAGGACACAACTACTATCATCTGTGAAAAGGCACAGCACTCACATCCACCACCATGATAGGACACAACTACTATCATCTATGGAAAGGCACTGCACTTACATCTGACCTTGACTCATCAGAAAGGCACTCAGTCCTAGACTGAGGGTTCCTAGTAACTAACCAGGTGCATCCATTCAGAGAATGGCAATAGCCCTTATATATGATCATGTAGGAACCAATCCTACAGTCACATCAGAATGGGTCAGCACTCACATCTGACATGGAAGGAACCAGTATTCTCACCATGACAGAATGGAAACAACCCTTATATCTAATCAAATGGGAACATATCCCTCAATCACATCAGAATGGCCCTTCACTTATATCTGATCATGTGAGACTACATCCCACAGTCATATCTGAATGGCCCTTAGTCCTAGACTGAGTATTCCTGGTAACTGACCAGGTACCTCCATTCAGAGAATGGAAATAGCCCTTATATATGATCATGTAGGAACCAATCCTACAATCATATCAGAATGGCTCAGCACTCATATATGACATGGAAAGAACCAATCCTCTCACCATGACAGAATGGCTCAACCCTTACATCTGACCATGGAAGGAACCAATCCTCTCACCATGTCAGAATGGCTCATGGACTCATGACTTCCCCTTGGGGGAAACCTCGATCTGGAGAACACCAAGATTCTCCCTGAAGTACTCAAACTTCACTCTATCCAATGGCTTCATCAACACATCGGTTATCTATTCATCCATCGCAACATACTAGAGCTTCACTGCTCCTCTCTACACCATATCCTTGATATCTTAATACTTGATCTCGATATGCTTCGACTTGTCATGGAACATTGGGTTCTGTGACAACTTCACACAACTCTGGTTGTCACAATATACACAAGTAGCATATAACTAGAGATCAAATAGATTAGACAATAGCTTCCTTAGCCATACTACCTCAGAACTAGCTGAACAAGCTGCAACATACTCTGCTTCAGCTGTACTCAGTGCTACACGGGATTTCTTCCTGTTGAACCAAGAGATCACACCTGATCGCATATTGAAGCAACACCCTGAAGTGTTCTTCCTATCGATGGCATTGCCTGCCCAATCTGAATCAACATAACCCTCCAAGTTAATCTTCTGATTTGCCTCATACTTGAGCCCATAATCAACTGTTTCTCTCAGGTATCTTAGAATATGCTTTGTAGCAATCAAGTGAACATGTCTTGGATCTATCAAGAATTGGCTCAAGGTGTTCACAGCAAAGCAAATATCTGGTCTCGTGTTCGTCAGGTGCATCAGGGACCCAATCATATTAGAATACATCATAGCATCAACCAACTATAATGAAGCATCACTCAATAGATTCAGGTTTCATGCCATAAGTGTGGTCATGGCCTTGCAGTCCATCATCCTGAATCTCTTCAGGATCTCTACCGTATATTTCCCTTGCCCCAAGGAAATTCCATCTACATTCTGCCACACCTCCATGCCTAGAAAATAATGCATCATACCCAAATCCTTCATTTCGAACTCGGTAGCAAGCTTCCTCTTCATATCAGTAATCAACCCACCCATACCTGTTACAAATAGATCATCTACATATAGTAGAAGTATCACTAGGTTGCCATCTTCAACCTTGTAGTAAAGGTTGGAATCTGCTTTACTTTTGGTAAAGCCCAAACTGGATAGAAAGCTGTCAATTCTTTCGTACCATAACCTGGGTTCCTGTTCCAAACTGTACAGGGATTTCTTCAATCTACACACATGAGACTCCCTGTCATGTGTCTCAAAACCGAGTGGCTGCTCCATATACACTTCCTCTTCCACTACACCATTCAAGAAAGCAGTCTTGACATCCATCTGGTGTATCTTCCATTTCATCACTACAACTAGAGGAAGTACTAATATGATGGAAGTGTATCTGGCTACAGGTGCAAAATTTTCTTTATAATCTATTCCTTCTTTCTGGGAGAAGCCACGAGCCACAAATCTTTCTTTATATTTTTCTATGCTACCATCTACAGCATGCTTGATCTTGTAGATGCATTTGGAAGTTACAACTGACTTCCCTTATGGTCTTGGGACAACATCCCAAACATCATTCTTCATGATCGATTGATACTCTTCTATCATAGCATCCTTCCATTCTTTCCTTTCAGCCACTTATTCATAATTGGAAGGTTCTTTATCAACGAAATCACATAATAAGGCTACATAACCAGAGCAGGACCTGGTTCTTTTTCTTTCTCTGTGATTTTCTTCTGGAGCCCCATATATTTCTGCACCTTGGACAGCTTCGTGTACCCAAGCAGGTTTCCTCTTGTGATGATTCTTCTCCTGAGGTGGATCTACAGGTTCTTGAGGTCTTTCAGATTCTCGATCTTCTTCTGAGGCCTAGCCTCCATGTAGGTCTCCTTCAGTGCTTATATCTGACCCTAAGTTAGAAGGCCCGCCTAGCACTTACAACTGACCATGAGAGGAACACATCCAACACCATGTCATAAAGGCACGCCCAACACTCACATATGACCATGAGAGGAACCAATCCAGTCATGTCAGAAAGGCCCAGCACTCACATCCGATCATGGTAGGAACAAATCCAAGAACCATACCGAAAATGCTCAGCACTCACATCCGACCATGGGAGGAACACATCCAAGAACCATATTGGAAAGGCTCAGCATTCATATCTTACCATGGGATGAATACATCAACCATGTAAGAAGGGATCAACACTTATATCTTACCATGGGATGAACACATCAACCATGTAATAAGGGCTTAGCACTTATATCTGGCCATGGGATGAACACATAAACCATGTCAGAAGGGATCAACACTTATATCTAACCATGGCATGAACACATAAACCATGTCAAAGGTCTTTGCACTTATATCTGATCATGTGGGATGAACACATCCCACAGTCACATTAGAATGGCTCTCAGTCCCAGACTGAGTATTCCTGGTAACTGACTAGGTAACTCCATTCTCCCAGAGAATGGACTTCAGCGCTTATATATGATCATTTGGGAACACATCCCATAGTCACCTCAGAATGTCTTAGCACTCACATCTGACATGGAAGGAACCGATACTCTCACCATGACATGAATGTCACAGCCCTTACATTTGACCATGGAAGGAACCAATCCTCTCACCATGTCAGAATGGCTCACAAACTCATCACTTCCCCTTGGAGGGAACCTCGATCTGGAGAACACCAACCTTATCCTTGAAGTACTCAAACTTCACTCTGGCTAATGGCTTCGTCAACACATCAGCTATCTATTCATCTGTCGCAACATACTATAGCTACACTGCTCCTCTCTGCACCATATCCCTAATATAGTGATATTTGATCTCGATGTGCTTTGACTTGTCATGGAACACCGGGTTCTTAGACAACTTCACACAACTCTAGCTATCGCAATATATACAAGTAGGATCCAACTTGAGATCAAATAAATCAGACAGTAGCTATCTCAGCCATACTACCTCACAACTAGCTGAACAAGCTGTGACATACTCTGCTTTAGCTATACTCAGCTCCACACAAGATTGTTTCCTGCTAAACTAAGAGATCACACCTAATCCCATACTGAAGTAGCATACTGAAGTTCTCTTCCTATCGATGGCACTACCTGCCCAATCTAAATCAACAAAACCTTCCAGGTTAATCTTTTGATTCACCTCATACTTGATCCCATAATCAACTGTACCCTTTAGATATATCATAATATGCTTTGTAGCAATCAAGTGAACATGTCTCGGATCTGTCACGAACTGGCTCAAGGTGATCACAGCAAAGAAAATCTCTGGTCTCGTATTCATCAAGTACATCAAGGACCCAATCATCTAACGATACATCATGGCATCAACCGCTTCTGATGAAGCATCACTCAATAGCTTCAGGTTCGATGCCATATGTGTGGTCATGGCCTTGCATTCCATCATCATGAACCTCTTCAGGATCTATACTGCATACTTCCCTTGTCCAAGGAAGATTCCATCCGCATTCTGCCACACCTCCATGCCTATAAAATAGTGCATCATACCCAACTCCTTCATTTCAAACTCGACAACAAGATTCATTTTCGTATCAGCAATCAACCCATCCATACCTGTCACAAACAGATCATCTACATACAATAGGAGTATCACTGGGTTACCATATTCAAGCTTGTAGTAAAGTTTGGAATCTTCTTTACTCTTGGTAAATCCCAAACTAGATAGAAAGCTGTCAATTCTGCTATACCATGTCCTGCGTGCCTGTTTTAAAATGTACAGGGCTTTCTTTAATTTACACACATGACACTCCCTGTCATGTGTCTCAAAACCGAGTGGTTGCTCCATATACACTTCCTCTTCCACTACACCATTCAAGAAAGAAGTCTTGACATCCATCTGGTGTATATTGCATTTCATCACTGCAACCAAAGCAAGTACTGATCTAATGGAAGTGTATCTGGCTACAGGTGCAAAGGTTTCTTCATAATCTATTCCTTCTTTCTAGGAGAAGTCATGAGCCACAAATATTGCTTTATATTTTTCTATGCTGTCGTCTGCAACAGGCTTGATCTTGTAGATCCATTTGGAAGTTACAATAGACTTCCCCTTTGGTCTAGGGACAACATCCCATAGATCATCCTTCATGATCAATTGATACTCTTTGATCATATCATCCTTCCATTCTTTCCTTTCTGCTGCTTCTTCATAGTTGGAAGGTTCTTTATCGATGAAGTAACATAATAAGGCTACATACCCGGAGCAGGACCTGGTTATTTTTATTTCTTTGTGATTTTCTTCTGGAGCTCCATATCTTTCTACACCTTGGATAGCTTCTCGTACCCAAGCATGTTTCCTCTTGTGAGGATTCTTCTCCTAAGGTGGGTCTACATGTTCTTGACTCTCTTCTAATTCTTGGTATTCTTCTTGAATTTCTCCGTTCATGGTTGTGTCATGAATCCTGGGTGCTTCTGTTTCTTCAGGTTCTTTAGCAGGTCTCTTTCTGGATTTGTTGTAAGTTGAGTGTTCGTCAAATGTTACAGCCCTATTGCTGTCAATATTCTTGAATCCTGGGAAGTATATTCTTTAAGCCTTAGATCTTTCAGAGTATCCCACAAATATACCCTTCCTTCCTAAAGGATCTAGCTTTGTCCTCTTTTCTTTTGGAATGTGTATGTACACTAGATAGTCGAATATTCTGAGAGGCTGGCTTCTGGTTTCTTTCCAGAAAAGACTTCTTTAGGTGTCTTGTTCTTGAGTACTCTATGTGGAGTGCGGTTCTGTACATACACCACTGTTCTGGTAGCTTCTTCCCATATATGCATGGGAAGATCTTGATCATGAAGCATAGCCCTTGCAACTTCCATGATCGTTCTATTCTTCCTTTCTGTAACCCCATTCTGTTATGGATTATATGGAGTAGTTAACTCGCTCTTAATCCTTGAATCTTTGCATAATGCTTTGAATTCATTTGATGTGAATTCTCTGCCATTATCTGATCAAAAGTTCTTGATCTTCTTTTCTGTGTGGTTCTCGATCAAGGATTTGAATTCCTTGAACTTGCTGAAAACTTCATCTTTGTTCTTCATGAAGTAAATCCATGTCTTCCTAGAAAAATCATCAATAAAGGAAACATAGTATACATACCCTCTTAATGAACTGGATGACATCGGACCACATACATCGTAGTGAATGATTTCCAAGATTCCTTTTTCCTTGCTCTCGCTACTTGGAAATGTTTTCTTTTTGTTCTTTCCTTTCACACATCCTTTGCAGACTCCATCATGTTTTTCCTGAATTTTTGGAAGACCTTCAACAGCTTTGCTTGCAAGTGGTAGTGCTCTGTAATGCACATGCGCAAGACTTCTATGCCAAAGTTCATTTGGCTCTATTGTGTCATGGACCAAAGCTTGTTCTGGATGGCCCTTCAATTTGTATAGACCTCCCTCTTGTTCCCCAATCACTATTGCATCATTAACACTCTTTCCCTTTGGCCACATGATAACTTTGCCATCTATAAATGCAACTCTCATGCCTTTTGCATCTAATACAGATATGGAGAGGAGGTTCTTCTTTAGTCCTGGTACAAATAATACATCTTGCATATTCATAGACTTTCCAGAGTCTAGCTTATAGGAGGATTCCCCACTACCTTTTATTGGATACTGGTAGTCATCTCCAAGTTTCACCTTGTGGGGTGATTCATGTTCTGAAAGTTTCACAAAGGACTCTTTGAATCTTGTCATATGTTTGGAAGCCCCACTATCTATAAGCCAATCATTGCTTCCATGTGTGTTGTTTCCCGTGAGAGTAGAAATCAAGACATATTCTTCATCACTTGAAGAATCATCACTTTCTTGTCCGATTCTCTTTGTGGAAGGTTCATCATCCTTTGCAGCATGAGCATGATGTCTTCTCTTGTTTCCCTTTTTCTTATTTTGTCTTTTAGGACAATCTTTTGCAAAGTGTCCTATTTCATCACATGTATAACATCTGTTTCTAGACAAATATTTTCTAGTGTTATTTTTATGGAAATGCTTACCTCTGCAGTGATGAGAACTTCTTTTTCTTTTCTTGGAGTGAACTGTGAGAGCTTGATATTCACTTCCCATATTTTCTTCTCAAGCTGCTATCCGAGCTTCTTCTTGAGAGAATTCTTCCCATAGTATACTAAATTTGACTAACTTCTTTCTGGCACAGATCCCTTGAATAAAGGAGTCCCGTGATTTAGGGAGACCATTCAAGGTGGTCATCACAATCTCTACATTCTCCACTTCTTCATCTACTACTTCCAGCTATTCCTTGATCTGAGAGACCCTTGTAAAGTAAGACTGGATGGTCTCTGCATTCTGGATCTTTACATTCTTTAGTTGGTTTCTTAGAGTCATCTTCTAGTTTATGTTCTTCCCTTCAAATAGATTGGTCAGGGCATCAAACATAGCTTTAGGTGTCTTTAGGGAGGACACCTATGGTATGAGGTGATCCTTGATTGAATCAGCGATAATCCTCTTAGTCGTGACCAACTTATTCTTATGTAAGGCCTTAGCCTCATCTCCCTCTGGAACTGGAACCTCCTCATTGATATAGGAGTCCAACCCATTTTCTTCCAGGACTAGGGAGATCCTTTACTTCCAGGATAGGAAGTTATCATATCCCTAAAGCTTTTCATCAAGCTTGGTATGATGAGGCATCTTAACTGAGAACCTCAAATGGAAATACAAATGATTTAGATCTTACCAGTTCAAGATGTTGGATCTAAATCTGGAGTTGAATTTCTACATTGTTGGTTCAGGATCAGATTAGGGTTTTGTTTTCCCAAAGTTCTGTCCAACCAAATGCTTTGGTATTGATCTCTAAACTTCAATTTTAAGGAGGAGATCAATCCAAGCCTTGGATCACTCAAAAATTTCACTTCTATTGAAAGCCCTAATTTTCGGCAGTAGTGTAGGGTCAAAAACTGAAAATGCTCAGAATCAAACTCTACTTCGACATAAAGATGCGCCCTAGGGAGGAGAGTCAGGCCAACCCTCTTTTGCTGAAAATCTATGGAGAGAGATCCAAAAATTAGGAAGCCCTAGTTTTCGCAGCTGCATAGTGTCTTCTTCTCAGGTTAGCTCTGATACCATGTTAAATTTTTATCATGCAAGCTAGCATTATTTTTAGAATAATCAACCCATAGTTAGCTACCTTAGACATTAAATTAATCATTTTTGTCTTATTTGCCTAGTTTCATGATTCCACCTTATGCAAGTTGTCATTTGCCTATCCATAGTGGTCAAACTTGCCTATTTTGACTCATGTAGCACTTGGGAAACCTCAAGGAATCAATTCTGCTTTATTCCTGGCCTCCTAGGCGCCCTTCTAATTTTTCTGCTTTATTGCCTACTTTTTTAGTGCTTTAAGGCAATTGGGAAAGTTTTACTAGGTGAGGTTGACTAGTTTTTTGTCCTCCACATCCTCCATTCTTTTCTCCTATGAAAATCATGTATGATTTGTCCTTCCATCACCTTTTAGCTTTCCTAAGTGTTTTTTCCAATTCGTGAGCTCCTTAGCTGATTTGGAAACTACTTTATGCACCTATGGGGGAATTGCTTAATTTTAGTAAGCCTTCTTTTGACTAGATTCGAATTGCCTCCTCATGCATTAGAATACCTTATTTAATTATTTAATTTAGCAACCTATCATGTTACAGGGTTGGATATTGTACACTGAGTTAATACAGTTTAGTGTTCAGCTCCATATTCAGTCTCTTTTGTGAGTGATTTTGAATGTACAATTGATAATTGTTGTGAGTAAAATTGTTCTATCACTGGGTTCAATTTACACATGGTATCAGAGCCATTGTAGATCGATTTCTCTCCTTCAAATCGATCATCCGGGACAATTTCTGAGCTATGGATCAATCTCAGAAGATCATCTTGACTCCCTTCAATTTATTTGAATGGAAAGCAGAGATGGAGATACTGTTGAGAGCGAAAGGCCTCTACAGGGTGACTATGGCAACAAAAGCAGAGCCCAATGCAGCTGCAAAGAAGATAAAATGGCACAACAGGAGGGATGAGGCCTATGGTCTCTTGTGTCTGAGTATTTCTAGATACCCCCTTTTCCATCTTGATGGATTGACATCACCGGATGAAGTATGGGATAAGCTTTCTGATCTTTTGGAAAGACAGATGAAATGAGGGAACATCAAATTGAAAATGAATTGATCTCCCTGAGTCCAAATAGCTTTGAATCCCTGCAACTCTATTTCTCCAAGTTCAAAGCACTTGTTTTGTAGATAAAACAATGTGGGATCGAAAAGAAGGATGATCAGCTGGTCTTGGCCATACTCTCGAAGCTTGGCCCTGACTATTCAGTGTTTGTTTCAACCTTATATGCCACAAAGTTGACAGCTCGAACCTGGAAGATGCCTAGCCTTGCAGATTTCATGGAATCTCTCACACAATAACAGGACAAGCTGGTGATGATGGGCACCATCAAACCATCCAAAGACCAAGCTCTAGTTGCTGGAGATTCGAGGCTGGATTCAAAAAGAAAAAAGAAATCTAAAAAACCACCTGAGCAAAAGAGAGACAAGAACAAGTCTCCAGAGGAGCCACAAGATTCCAAGAAGAACTACCAGAAGAAGAAAAACAAAGGAGAAATTAGCAAGTGTGCATACTGCACTAAGGGAAATCACACTGAAAGCTCTTATATGAAGAAGCAAATAGACATGCTGACCCAACTCCTGGAGAAGAATGGCATCTCCCTTCCAGACAGCTCAAAGAAGAGAGAAGGAGGATCAAGTTCATAAGACAGAGAGAGAGTTCATGCATTGGTTGCTGGCACATCAAGCTCACCTAGTTTCATCATTGATTCTGGAGCTTCAAGACATATGGTTTCGACCAAGGAGGCATTCTCCTCACTTGAAATGTCGAAAGGTCCACCAATAGTACTAGGAGATGACTCTCTCACTGAAAGTTTGGTCAAAGGGAGGATTGATCTTGATCATGGTCAGTTCAGCAATGTGTTGTATGTTCCTAGTCTTGCCTCCAACCTCTTATCAGTGTATCAGATGACTCACACTGGGTCTACAAAGAAGGTCATATTCTCCCCTGATGAAGTTGAGATCACAGAGATCTCAAGTGGTAAAGTCATTGCAAAAGGAGTTGCAAATCATACTCAGAAGGTATACATGTTCTCACACTTCCTACCCTACTCAAACCCCTCTGCTCTTCTGATTCATGTTAATGAAGCAAGCAAGATTTGGCATGAAATATTTGGCCACCTAAATTACAAGTATCTTTCTGATCTTAGTGAAAAATAGATGGTCATAGGGTTACCAAAGATAAAATTTTCCAAAGGAGTCTGCCAAGGTTGTATCCTAGGAAAACACCCAAAGCATAAATTTGAGAGATCTAGTCATGAGAGAACCTCTGCACCCCTCGAGTTGATCCACGGTGATGTTGTTGGCCCATTCCCTCATATGGCCAAATATGCATTGACTTTCATAGATGACTTTTCCAGGTATTGCTGGGTTTACTTCCTGAAACACAAGTCTGAAGTTTTTGGCCTCTTCAAAGTCTTTAAGGCTTTGGTTGAAAACCAATCTAGGAGGAAACTCAAGGTCCTTAGATCTGAAAATGGTGGTGAGTATGTCAATTCTGAGTTTATTCTATATTGTGTAGATGCAGCATTCTATCCCTTACACACCACAGCAGAATGGTGTTGCTGAGAGGAAGAACAGATCATTGAAGGAGATGACAACATGCATGATGGAGGCCAAAAATTTGCCACCAAAGTACTGGGCCGAAGCTATCAACTATGCAGCCTATATCCAGAATAGGGTGCCTCATAAACAGCTTTATGGTATGACTCCTTTTGAAGCATGGAATGGGCACAAGCCAGATGTGACCCATTTCAGGATTTTTGGCTCAAGGGCTTGGGCTAGAATTCCAAAAGAAAAGAGAAATCCTTTGCAGCCCCAAAGCCAAGAGTGCCTATTTGTTGGGTACTCTAAAGATTCAAAAGGGTACAAGCTGATAAATTTGAGCACAAACAAATACTTCATTGAAAGGTGTGTTTAGTTTCAAGAAGAACCCCTAGCAGCAGTGGAAGTGGGAGAAGCCTCTTCACCACCAGAACCTCTGAAAGTAAGTGAAGAGTTTGTTGAACATGCTGATTCTGATATGTCTAATAGTAATGGGTTTATTGTAGATCCTAACATCCCTACAAGTCCAAAATGGGCAGCCAAGACCATTCATGCAGCAGGAGAGCTAGTTTGGAATCCCAATGACCCTAGGAGGACTAGATCTCAATTTGAGAGTGCTCTGTGCATGAAGGATCCTATGTTTGCTGAGAAATGCTATCTGATGGTGGAATCAGATCCTTAGACATATGAAGATGAAGCAGGAGATCCAAGATGGCAATCAGCCATGAAGGAAGAGTTCAGCGCACTCCAGAAGAGCAACACTTGGGAGCTAGTGGATCTTCCCCCAGGGAGGAAGTTAGTTCAGTGTAAGTGGGTGTACAAGACAAAATTTGCTGCTGATGGTTCACCTCTAAAGTAAAAGGATGTATTGGTAGCCAAGGGATACTCACAGGTTTATGGCATAGATTACAATGAGACCTTTGCACCAGTGGCAAATATGGACTCCATCAGGCTAGCCTTAGCCATTGCAGCTTCAAAGCAATGGGAGGTACATCACATGGATGTAATGTGTGCCTTCCTGAATGGAGATCTCAATGAAGAGATATACATGCAGCAGCCTCAAGGATTTTCTACTAACCCATCTCCTGTGTGCAGGTTGAGAAATTCATTGTATGGGCTAAAGCAAGCCCCCAGGGCTTGGTATGCCAAGATTGATAGCTTCTTGCTATCACTGAATTTTGTTCGATGCAAATCAGATCCAAATGTCTATTTGAAGTTAATTAATGGTTCATTAATGATCATTGTGTTATATTTTGATGACCTTCTCATTACAGGAAGCTCAAAGGATGAGATTGCTTCCTTGAAGGGTGCAATGAATCAAGCCTTCTCCATGACAGATTTAGGGCTCTTAAGCCAATTCTTGGGGCTTGAGATTGCTCAAACCAAAGCTGGAATCAAGGTGCACCAGTCCAAGTATGCCTTGGATTTGCTGAACAAATTCAAAATTAAGGATTGTAAGCCAAGCAAGACTCCTTTCCTTTTAGGAGTGAAGCTGGAAGAAGTTGATTCTTCACCTATGGTAAACAATACAATGTATAGGAAATTGATTGGATTTTTGTTGTATCTTACACATACTAGACCTGATATTTCTTATGCAGTAAGTGTGGCTTCTAGATACATGGATCAGCCTCATGAGATCCATTGGAAAGCAGCCAAAAGGATCCTTAACTTTGTTCAGGGAACAAGGCAACATAGGATCTTCTATAAAGCAAAATCTGATCTTGATTTGATTGGGTTTACTGACAGTGATTGGGCAGGTGATAGCACAGATAGAAAGTACACATCAGGATATGTGTTCATGCTTATAACAGGGCCAATCAGCTATTCAAGAAAGAAACAGAGTGCCATTGCACTCTCATCTACAGAAGCAGAGTACAGAGGAGTTGTAAATGCAACAACTCAATGTTTATGGTTGCAGGGGTTACTTGGAGAGTGTGGCTTTGAATCAGAGTACTCAACTACCATATACTATGATAACCAGAGTACCATTCGAATCTGCAATGATCCAGTTCAGAAGCAGAGAACCAAACACATTGAGATCCATATGCACTACATCAGAGAGCTTGTGCATGATGGAGCCATTCACCTACTCTTCTGTTCATCTTCAGAACAAGTAGCTGATATCTTCACCAAAGAATTTTGTGAGAATACCTTCAGAAATCTCAAATCACTGCTGGGGATTGCTGATCATGCTATGAAGCATGAGTGAAGATAAGATTTCCAAATTTTGTTTTACAGTCCATGTTTAAGGGAGGATTTTCCCATGTGGTTTTTGCTTCTTTCCTTGTTTAAATGGACATGCAGTATGTAAAGGGTGACTAAGCCTTGTTGCTAGGCCCTATAATTTTCTGATATATTACTCATAAGTCAGGATTAAGGGGGGATGTTAGAATAATCAACCCATAGTTAGCTACCTTAGACATTAAATTAATCATTTTTGTCTTATTTGCCTAGTTTCATGATTCCACCTTATGCAAGTTGTCATTTGCCTATCCATAGTGGTCAAACTTGCCTATTTTGACTCATGTAGTGCTTGGGAAACCTCAAGGAATCAATTCTGCTTTATTCTTGGCCTCCTAGGAGCCCTTCTGCTTTTTCTGCTTTATTTCCTGCTTTTTCAGTGCTTTAAGGCAATTGGGAAAGTTTTACTAGGTGAGGTTAACTAGTTTTTTGTCCTCCACATCCTCCACTCTTTTATCCTATGAAAAGCATGTATGAGTTGTCCTTCCATCACCTTTTATCTTTCCTAAGTGCTTTTGCCAATTCGTGAGCTCCTTAGCTGATTTGGAAACTACTTTATGCACTTATGGGGGAATTGCTTAATTTTAGTAAGCCTGCTTTTGACTAGATTCGAATTGCCTCCTCATGCATTCGAATCCCTTATGTAATTATTTAATGCAGCAACCTATCATGTTACAAGGTTGGCTATTGTACACTGATTTAATATAGTTTAGTGTTCAGCTCCATATTCAGTCTCTTTTGTGAGTGATTTTGCATGTACAATGTAATTGTTGTGAGTAAAATTGTTCTATCACTGGGTTCAATTTCCACAATTATGTTAGGATATTTAACTGAGAGAATAAAAAGTACAACAATCAAACACAAGAGACAATGAACACAATGTTTTTTCTCAGGGAAACCATAAATGGAGAAAACCCCGCAACTTCCTCAGAGATAGAATCAGCACCAAAAGTAAAACCCCAAAATAGTAAGATGGTCTCCCGATAGCAATAGCCTCTTTCATTTTATCCCCAGCAACTTCTTCTCTCTCAGCTATGTGCTACAACTGAGTGTGAGTGAGTGTGTGTTAAATAGAGAGGCTCACTCCCTATTTATACTAATTCCCAACTTGACAATAACTCACTAGGGCTGACTTCTCTAGGAGAGTCTAATAACCCTAGGGCCCCGAAACTGCGGGGAATTTAACCCTTTAACAATAGGAGGGTTACCCACAATGACTTGACATGACTGTTTAAATTATAGAACCTCTCGATAGGAACATCGGGGGATGACATGACTTACATTACAGACACTTCCTGGAATAAACATTGGGGTACAATACATGAAACATACAATTGAATACATTCCCAAGTTACATATACATCAACAGGTTTACAATATTCCATGTTAAAGAAATGAAGAAGGTCATGAGCATACTTATAATGAGAAAGAAAGATTCCTTCTTTGGTTTTCCAGGATGGGAGACCAAGATAATAATGCAAATTTCCTAAGTATGACATTTCAAATTTTTTCATTAGACTGGATTTCACATGGGTTAAAATCTTAGGGTCAATACCAGTAAGAATAATATCACCAACATATAGAACAAGGATGATGATATGGTATACCAATCTTGAGGAGCTTGCTTAAGGCCATATAAGGATTTCTTAAGGCGACAAACAAGGCTATAATTATTCTGAACATATCCAGGATATTTTTCAATGTAAATTCCCTCCTATAAATAACAATGTAAGATTGTAGACTTGACATCCATTTTATGGAATTCCCATTTATGTATGTGTGAAAGGGAAAGAACAAGGCAGACGAAGTTCATTTTTTGTGACAGGAGAAAAGGTTTCATTGTAGTCAATCCATTCAACTTGGGAAAAACCTTTGGAAACTAACCTTTCCTTAAGTCTTTCAACACTTGCATATGATTCATACTTAGTTCTACAGACACATTCACATCTGACAATTTTTCTTCCTTTTGGAAGAGGTATGAGATCCCAAGTATGGTTCTCCATTAAAGAACGATATTCTTCATCCATAGTTGCAATCCAATCTGGATTCCGTGAAGCTTCTACAAAAGTATCTGTATCATGATTCTCTAAAACTTGAGCTAAAAGAGAAGAGTCTTGCTAGAACTAAGAACGGGTTCGACGTTGATCTCTAGGATCACTGGAAAGATCACCAACTACTTCACATGTTGAACGGACCCATCGAGGAAGTAGTTGTGCTGGAGCAACTGGACGAAAATTAGCAAGTGGAGGTGTATTTTCATCCTCACTGTCATCATCAAAAACTGGAGTTGGAAATTTTTCAAGGAAGTTGGAAGTACAAGAAGGCACAAGTGTCCAATCAGGCTCACAAACCAAACTTGACACAAACGTCGAGTTAGGCTTGAAGGCCAAAGAAGGCACAAACGTCGAGTTAGGCTCGCAGACCAAGAGATTTTCATCAAATTTAACATCTCTTCTAATGATTGTATCATGAGAATGTGGCTAAAGAAGTATATACCATTTCACATCTTCAGAATATCCAACAAATATGTGCTTTTAACTTTTAATACACAATGCTTTCTGATTCTAATCTGGAATGTGATCCCATGCTTCACTCCCAAACACACAGAAGTGACTTACATATGGTTTAATTTTACTCCATGCTTCATCTGGTGTGATACCTTGTAAATTTTTAGTGGGGGTGCAATTAACTATGTAATTTGCACAATTTATGGCTTCAACCCAAAATTAAAGAATTATTCCCTTAGCTTGGATCATACAATTAGCCATTTCTTTTAAAGTGTGGTTCTTTCATTCAGCTACACCATTTTGTTGTGGTGTATATGCAATAGTGTGTTGTTTTTGGATTCCTTGTTCAGTGCATAAATTAGTGAACTTGTTGTTAACATATTATCCTCCATTATCATATGTTAACTTAATAATTTGATGATGAGATTGTTTTTCAATAAGGGCCTTGTCAGACACGAACATGTTAAATAATTTTCTCTTAAGTTTTAGGAAATAAACCCAAGTGCATCTAGAGTAATCATCAATTAACATTAAGAAATATTTGAAACCAAAAAAGGAAGCAGATGGAAGAGGACCACAAAATTCACTATGCACAAGCTCCAAGGGAACCAAGGCGTGCCAAGAGGCACGTTTGTCAAAAGTGTCCCAATGATGTTTTTTAGGTACACAATGGGAACAAAAACCATCCCTACAAGATACCATTCGAATATTTGTCACCATATTTTCTTTATATAATTGTTTCAATAAGTGATAATTAAGTGTCCAAATTGCTCATGCTAAATTTTTCTCAAGTTGTCACTATGAGCAACAAAAACTAATTTAGGAAAAGGTGATGACCCAAAGTTGTTAAATTTGTACAACCTGGTAATATCATCAACAAATCCGGTAGCTAGGACATGCTTAAAATATTTAAAATTCTTGATTACAACTTGGTGAGGTGTAAATGTTACAGTTTTACCTTCACCAAAATAAGTGATTTGATAGACTAACAAAAAATTGTAGGAAATTCGTGGAACACATATTACATCACTAAAATGACCATTGCTTTTATTCCCTTATAATTTTGCATTCTTCACGTAAGAGTCTAAGAGTTTTGTACTTAGATAAATAATCTTGGATGCAGGAAAAAAACTTGGATTTAAAGAAATCAACTCATTTTCGAGTTGATAACCTTGAATTTCATTGTGTTTACCAAACACAGCTTCCAATTTTTCCCAAGCTTTATATGGTTCATCAAGTCCAGATAAGTGAAATTGCAAATCAGTAGAGTTTGAAATCCCAATCAAACCACAAGGTTCATCACATCTATTCTCCCATTTAATTTTATTATCATCATCAATGGGTTCTTTTTCTTCCTCGACATAATTATGTAAAGTCCCCTACTTCGTAGGACATCCTTCATACGATATTTCCATGAGAAATGGTTGGAACTGGTAAGTAGAATATCACAAGCGGAAGACATACTGTACAATAAAGACTGTAAAAAAAAACCAGTGGTATGGATGCACAGGGCTCAAAAAACCTGGATGTTTCAAAAACTCTGGCACTGAAAACTGACTCCAGATGAGGAAGTTATGTTTGATTTTAGAAAAGGTTGAAGATTACCCCAACAAAGACATGAAAAATATATGATTTACCAACTGAAAACAAAGAAAGAAAAAATACCCCCACTCTTCCCAAGATTAACCTTTTAAACTCACTTTACAATAAAGTTTCTTTATATGAATCACTTTGTAAAATAAGGGAAATTCACTTTTACAAGGATGTTACTTCAAATATTGCTGCAAAACTAAAAGACTTTAAGTGACTCACTTTTGTAATTTAAGTGAGATGCACTTTTATAATAAAGTAACTTAAAATATAGAAATTGCATGTAATTTTACAAAAGTAAATAACAAGGCTTGAACTCAAGACCTTTCAATTAATAAAGCAACTTTTAACCAAGTGAGCCAATATTAAAATGTACGTAAAATATGGGAAGGAGGAAGGGTTTTTTTTCTTACTCTTTTGCCTCAAAGTGTGCGCTTGCTTCTTTTCTTGCAAATCACTTCACATGAACTGAAACAAAAAAAAAAATAACATTGCCACACTTTTGGGTTTAATCCCCATTAGCTTGCCCCAAATGTTTTTTTCTCTCTTTTTCTGATTCACCGCGATCGCACAAGGTGCACGACAAAGATCATGCGCACTAAAGAAAAACCTTTTTCCGTTTTGTTTATGATTTGTTGTGATTGCACAAGGTGCACAACAAAGACAATACACGGGTAGGGAAGGAAACAAAATCAAACCAAAAAAAATATAGATCTGATAAAATATGAGAAATTACTTTAAAAAGTTTTTAAGAAAAACGCCACTATAACAATATACCTTTATATTTGATGACATGGCCATATATGGGGCGAACATAAACCTTTTTTGATCAAATGAAAATTATTTTCCAGTGGAAATGGCACTCCGGATTCAATGAAACACCTCGTGCATCCTAGAAATGAATAAAAAAATCAGAACCATAAACCCTTTCAAAGCTTCGGTAACACCAATTCAAGATCTATATTATCAACAAAAGCGGCTCTTCACAAACACTCTGATACCATGTTCGGGTACACAGGATAGTTACAAAAGATTGAACACCTAGAGAATCCACTCTCACAAACAAATCACAAATCAACACACCAATGTTTTGATGTGGTTTAAACCCTCAAAAGGGAAATACTCCACAGCCCCAGCCAAATTGCTACTTGGGGTAGTTTATTATGCAAAAGAAATAAAGTTACAAATGATCTTCTCATAATCAATCAACCAGCCAATGATCCTCCATGCTATTTAAATAGATATCATGGACTAATCAAGTGTTAATCCATCGATCAAAGGTAGTTATGATATCAGAAAAGATGAATTGTCGGATCACTCTATGTCTAGAACATATCGTGACTATTGGATTAGATATTTACAAATCCATACTAATGCATACTAAAGAAACACACTTTTCCTAACAGATATATTATAACAAATTGATCTTAACTAACTCATAAGTGTCTAAATATCCTAATAGTATTTTTGTATATATTCATCAGAGTTGTGAAGACTAGGGTTGCATGCCCTCATATGTTAGTTGGACTAATTAGGTTGTGAAGAGTTGAATTGAATAACAATTGTACAGAGGATGTCACTATTCTTCTAGTACAAAATAACCAAGCCTCTAATTTATGTTAGTCCAAAATATGCCCTCCTCCAATGGATCAGCAAGACACCATAAAATGGAAATGAAATTTGAGTCCTATACACCACAATCCATGTAGTTTTAGACAATATATATATGTGTGTGTGTGTGTGT
>LPNX010676180.1:254533-351577 GCA_001517045.1 Pseudotsuga menziesii
ACATATACATATACATATACATATACATATATATACATATATATACATATATATATATATATACATATACATGAGACCATTCTAGGATAGTATTGAACCTAGAATAAAAAAAGGATCTCATTATTTACGTGCATAAGTTAGTGCTTCCCAACGTCTTTGGTAACATAGCATAGTTTCCACTCGGTTTAGCACTATCTAATTCCAATATTTAGAAATGGGTAGAAGAGATAAATTTAGGCACTTGAAGCATTTTTCTTTTTCTTTTTTTGATATCAATGTGGAAGGAATAGGGGGTTCTCCTCTTACACCTATTCTATTGGAGTGAACTCTATATCTGTAGAACAAAGTGTTGGGTTGGCTGCATTAAACTAAATAAACTTACTTCAATCACTCATGAAATTCACGCTGATATGTATATTAGAAAAGAAACGTGGTTTAAACATTATTTTTTATAGAGTCTTAATCTTAATATCATGAATTATTCAAGCCCCCTTGTAGAGGTAGAAGGCTCCATTTTATACAAATTTCTAGAGAAATAACTTAGAAAGTAGCTAATAGTAACATGCTTGAGAGTCAAACGTTATCATTATTGTTCAAATAGAGTACCAAATTCAAATAGAAGAAAACAATTGATTTTCCATAATAGAACGATGACAAGAGGGAGCCAAAATTAGGCATGATGATATCTTGGTTGCATAATTGGTTTTCTAAAGAAGAGTTGATATGTGGTTATGCACAACCCATGTGATCTATATCAATGACCAAAAATATATTCTCCCTTAAATTCTCAGTGTCTGATTTCTAGCCTTGTCAACTTATCCTTGTGAGATCCTACATAAACATGACGATTTCTAGGATGTGGATCCATAACACATGTATTTGAAGAAAAAATGGATCTAAAAAATATCCAACCAAATTGTCAATCCAAGGATACATACAAACATGCACTTCCCCTAATGTTATTATTAAAAAACCAATGAAATACTAGAGAATGGAAGTAAAAAATACCTTAGGCCTAAGTTCTTGTTCCAAACATCAAAATGATTAATAAAAGTGTAAAGGATATGCAAAAAGTATCATGAATAGTGAAAATAATATGGAAAATATGTAAAAATTATGGCCCATTTCTATCCCTACAACCACTGATCATGTCTTCAATCACTCGATGTCCTCAACTTGGATCATCCAGTCATGAAGTATTGAATCCTCCCTATTGTGGACCTCTAGAAATTCCTCCATGGGCCCATCCCATAGGAAAAATTGTAAATTTCCACTTACCACTCCATATATGGGTAGGTTGTTCATGAAATATACATCATATAAGGTGAGCTCTTGTGCCAACTGAGTATGATCAACACCCCATATACACATCCTAATACTCAATGATATTCAACATAAGAAAACCACTAGCTTGCATTAATGGTTTCTCAAGAAACTTTAGAATCCCATGTCATTGTGAATATCCCTCACACCACTAGGTCTCGATTGATCTATTCCCAAAGGGTTGAGAAGCCTTTCTCACATCAATTGGTCCTCATGACTATATTTTGTTAACTATAGTTAAAAAACAATGCACATTATTTTGATTAAAAATAGTGTCATGTGTTCACACTTTTTTTTCGCTTATAAGTGAAAGTGCATTGCACACGTACTTGTTGAATAGGTTCATGTGTCATGCGCTTATCCATAAGAGAGGAATGCAATAAGGTCATAATTTTGCAACATGTTGATGCTATATGTGGTGCAACAAGTTTCGATTTACAAAGTGTTGCAAATTTTCCTTACTTTCTATGGTCTATTGACTTACTTTGTCAAAAACGCCTTTGGTCCTTGCCATTCGCTTTACAATAAAATCCAAAGAGAAAAGGGTCCCTACCCTACAAAGTTAAGGATTCATAAGGATATGTTTTAATCATTTAAGGTGTTGGTTTGCATAATTTGTTCAAGATTATATTGCATAAGGTGATGATGGGCATGAGGATAGTTGGCATGATAAAATGTTGGCATTCCTATTTCTTGCATTGTTTGGATATTGTTATAGTCGAGGTGATTATTATGGTATTATGAATTAGGTTTCAAGTAAAAACTCAGTTCTAATATACAATTAAAAGAGCATGGTCATGTTCATGTGTTTAAAAGTTGGTTATTTGTATCATTAATCTTGTTTCATTATTATGGTTAAATATACTTAGTATACTTTGTATTCCAGACCCTCGACATGGACTGAATGATACAGATATAGGTTGTCGTCTTGTTTTTTACCACTTGGTGAACATGAATGAGATGGCTAAAGCATATAGCCTAATGGAATGTAAAGTATTTTACATGTAGGATTTTGATTGTGGAAAAGTGGTAATGCTAATCACCGAGAAAATTTCTAATCATCAAATTTCAATCATGAATTTTGATTTACCCCAGGATCATGCTTACTTGAGTGGCCCATCCTTTCACTTTCCAACTAGGATTAGCCTTTCTCCACTATCCCACCAGCTTATTGCTCCATCTTACACCTCAATACTCTCACATGGTTCCACTTCATTTCATTTACATTACAATTAATGTATGAAATTATTTTATCATTGATAACTCCTTGTCGTTGACCTTATGGTCAACATGGCTTGCTCCATTTGGATGGCGGTGGGTTTCTCACTAATAGATTTTGAAATTGCACTTGGTTGCAAAGGCTGTTCAAGCTTTGAGATTTTGTTTTCTTTGGATTTATTTATAAACATTCATGTACTTGACTTTGAAGAATTTATTGTGGCATAGGGTCATGGCATTGTTTCAACATGCTTAAGAAAGATAATTTTGAGCCTCTACCATCATTTTTTTGGGATTGAATTGTAATAGGAGGTTGTGCACAATTTTTTAAGTTATAAAGTTGGCCTATCCACCACATTTTTTAAATTATTTTAATATTCCACTCATGTTTGCTTAATTGTTGTTTTGTAGCATGTATAGTTTAAGACATTTTCCTACTTATTCATCATACATAATAATATTTTTTATAATGCTCTATTTCCAAAATTTTGGGTATGTGTTATATTCTTTGCATGTGGGTGAAATCAACGAGGGTGGGTTGTTAGGGGTGGTATCACGTTGATGCCCTCCCCCTTCCCACAAAGTGGACAATCGAAAATGGTGATAGCCCCATGTCGTTACGAGCCAAAGGCAAGTGTGATACTTTTGGGATTTTTTTAAAACTAGTTTGTAATTTAATCCCAATTAAGGGATTGGGGTCTGATTCGGGTTAATTATTTAGGGTTTTGGATGTTTTGGAATACCTAAATATTGTAATGTAAATGGTTAAGAAACAAAATGAGAAAGATAGAGGTGCAACTCTAAGTTTTGTTTGTTTTCCCTTTAACGGTTTCCAAGGTAAATACATGTGTATTGTGTGTGTGCCATTGTGTAATTTATATTTTAGTTAATAATATGTATGCATTACTTATATTCATAGGTTTAAAACCTACATGTTGTATTAGAGTTTGATTATTGGCTTCAGGGGGTCATTTTTGTTGCTTAAGGTTCGATGCATTTGATAGATCTTGGGTCTATGATAAATCTCGGTCTAGTGGGAGCTTTGAAATGGTGATTAATGCATTGAAAGAGAATGGAAAGTAGTTATAGAATCAATATTGATGAGGAAACTCATGGAATATCTTCTTTTAGATCGAGAATAGTGAGTTTTTGTGGATCCAAGTACACAACCCACTAGATCAACAAAAGAATATTGGGAGAAATTGGAAAGAAGGGAAAGGAGTACAACTTGAATTTTCCTATCAGATTCAGTATTGCTAAATGTATTTGGAAAAAATAGTGCATTGAAACTATGGAATGAGCTAGGGAGTTTGTATCAATCAAAGTTTCTAATAAACAAGTTGTTTCTTTGTAAGAAGTTGTATCACCTCAGGATGGATGATAATGACACAGTGAAAGATCATCTAAATGTCAACAATAATATGGTAAGTCAAATCATCTATATTGGTATTACAATGGAGGAAGAATATAAATGTGTTACATTATTACGTTATTTTCCAGATTCGTGGGTTAACTTGATTGTAGCAATAAGCAATTCTAGTCAAGCCACCTTAAAGTTTGATGAAATAGTGCCATACCTACTATCAAAGCATGGATGCCTTACTTATGAGAGGTCATCCTGAAGAGAGAAATAAAAATAAGGCTTCAAGGGGAAATCTAAATCTCCAGGAAAATATTTGAGGAAATGCTATAAATGCGGTAAAGGTGGTCACTATCATGGATAATTTTAGGGGATATATATAGCCCATGGGCTATATTAAGGGGTTACAAAAATTTAGTGGGCTATTTTCTTATGTGTAAAGGGTTTTTGCAACTAAAATATATTCTCCTGGTATTTATTAGAAAGAAAAAAATCCAAAATGAATAGCCTACAATGGCGAAAATGAAAAATATTATTTTCTCCTTAGCAAAATCTCCTTCCAATCTATCTTTTTCACCCAATTTCTAGAGAAAATCTAGTGAAATCACTCTTTTGCCCCCAATTTTTCAGTAATAGAGGCCCCCAAGGGTTATTTCACTCTCCATTTTCCTTGTAATTTAGGAATATGGTTGCTTTTACCTATATTTTTAGTCAGCTCCCTGTGATACCTTTCATCCCTCCATTTCTAGTATTGGAGGGAAAACCCAGGGATTATTTTTTCTATTTAAAGGCTACAGTGATTCATGGTTCACCAACATTGGATTGTGCTTGCAGGGAGAAGGTTCTATTTGATGTGATTCCACTTGTCATTCTTAGATCTGTCGACATTCTAATGTTCATATAACATATCCATTGCTAAAAGTTCAATTCTTGAAAGGGCATGCCATGCATGCAATTTATCAGAGAATACAAACTCACATCACGCTTTTTATCCAATAATTAACATGATATGCTTTTTTATCCACAGTTACAATATATTATTATATTGCAAATTTAATTTTTATCATTCTTTTTATCATGGATTCTTTTTTAGGCATGTTGAATTCTAGGTCACTCTTGATTCTTAGGGTTCATTCGGTCTTATGAGGGTTTTATTCTATCCTAGGAGTATTGGTTCTGAGAAAGTGTTATAGAGCTTAAAATATATGATTTATTTTATACATTTTCATGTTTAAACTATCAAATGGCATTTATATGTTGTTAATGGATGCTACTCTTGATGGAGAGATGCCACATGGTTTTCTTATATTCTAACTAAACTTGACCCAATTGTTTACAATGTGCTCTTATTAGGATCTTGCTCTGTAATTATTATTGGATCAAGGCATTAATGAGAGTGCATATGTTCATATTTTATGCATGTTATTATTGATGTTTGGGATGTTTGTAATATAAATGAATGCACATTTAGTATAATGACGGGGCTAGAGTGGAATGGTCATTGTTTTGGTTGTCTTCTTGTAGAGTTGTCCAAAGTGTATGTTTATCCTAAAATATGCTAACTAGACTACAGGATAGCAATGTTCAGGAACCTCGGAAATCAAAGACTATTTTTTGTGGTTTTTTGGATAACAATATAGAAGTCAAGAGTGTAAAGACAAAGTACAAAGACTCAATAATATGAAAACCTCAGAAAATACATGTATAAAGACAAGATTTTGCAGAATGGATGACAATACAACATTTCAATCCAGGAGATAGGTTTCAAAACATATACAAGTAATAAACAAACAGTTCATTATTGCAACATTTGTAAAGGTACAGGTACTTGAAATGACATTTCAAACATCAGTAAGCATTAATATCCACTTGCAGACACAGTATCTACATAGAAAACATCTATATAAATAGCAATGTAAACAAGGGTCCAAACAGAACCAGAGAATATCCACACAATATTAGTTCAAAACATATCTCCAAATAAATATATAAGTCATTCATAAAACAAAAAAATTCTTACACAGATAAGGCATTGCAGAACTATACAAGCTCCAAGCATATCTGACCCTCATGTGTCTCCCCATTACATTACAAATGACTGAATTTTAAAGAAGATTACATCAACAAAAAGTCTCATAAAAATGATTTCGAATTAATTGCAAATGATCTAAACTTGTTCTCTTGTCTGTTGAACTTGTGTTTGGATATACCCTGCCACCTCATACTCATTAAATCACTAAAAATATGGAGTTGATCGCTGATGATAATTTTGTGCCTTTTAATTTGCACAAATTTCTCTGCCACACGACAAATGCTACCTAAAGAAACTGATAAAATCCCTCAAATATGGATATGATAAATAGTGCCTTTAAATTGATCGGATCATTCTACCAATATAAATGTGAAGATAAAATTTGAATGGAGAATCACCATAGATCTCCAGAGATATAACAGTTCTGAATAATTAGAATCTTCATGATCCCTATCCAAAGTCAAGTTTGCTGCCAAATGTAGATATGATTTGTTGATAGGTCTATGCATGTCGTGCTTTCGAAAAACTCCTCCATACGTTTCCTTGATCTTTATAATTTTCCCTTTTGACCACGGCCCACCTTACTAGATGGTGCATTCATGTTTGGTTTTTCATCTATAGCAATTGCTTCAGTTTGTGCAGGTCTATTACCTAAATTGTATATCTCTAGAAAATTTTCACTCAGCTCTTGGTTTATACTACTTTCAACACCATCCTTTGTTCCCTTTTTTAATTTTCTTCTTTATGCCTTTGAAAAATATGGCTTCTCTCTGTGTGAAGGCTTATTTGGGTGATCAAGTTCATTAATGTCTCTTGCCTCTGGTGTCATCGGGTAAATTTCAAAGCCATATTTGTTGATCTGCTCTTTTCTAGACAATTTGACTAATCCAAGCCCCAGTATTTTCTCCATGATCTCTTCCAGGCTTGATAAATTCTGGCGAAGTGTATATGCTACTTCAGTTTCATTTTTGGAGTGACCAAAATAGATTTTTCCACAGTATAAGTAGAAATGTCAAGCTGCAAAGACTCAATTCTCTTCATATCTAGCTTCATAGATATAAATGTTTGTCCAATGTTCAATATTGTTTTTATGCTCTTAGCAACCTCACCAAGCACAGTTTTCTCAATGCAACCTTTCACTAAGCGTGTTGCTTTTACATCATTATCACATATGATCTTAGTCGTGATAATTGGAGTAATGATATTCTTTGATGCATTTATAGTATCTTTGATATGAGGAACTCCAAGAGTGATATTCATTCTTGCCACTCCAACAAGCATGAAAAGTCTTCAATTTCATTTGTGTGCCAGGTTCTCCAATACTTTGTGCCCCAATGGCTCCAACTACAGCACCAACTTCCATTCTTTTGGAATGGTAACGCTTAATGCATATTTCAATAAAAACCTGAAATTTCCTAGAAGTTAGGACGGAAATATCTACAACAATTCTTTCCAAAATTGAAGAGTCGTGTTCATCATTGGAATCCATGGGAAACCCAAGTAAATATCTAATATGTCTTATACAATAAATCCACTTTCCAAAAATATGATAATGAACTACTAAAGGCAGCAGAGCAGCCTCCTTCAAGCTGCATGTCATGCATTATCAATCTCTCTTCTAAAATAGAAGAGGGAATTCTAAACCAAAGCTTCAGAATAGAAAAAATGCCCAGCAATAACAACTGCCTGAAAATGATGAACAAGATTGTTGCAATGAAGAGTAAGGTTGCATATCATGGGAATTTATGGATGTAGCTTGAAACAAATATACAATTAATCCATACTCAGTGTGACTTGGAGCCATCTATCGTCTCTCTAATAAGAACAATCCCCAAAAACTGGTCAACTGCATGATTACTTGATAACCCTACACACAAACTTAACCTTGGCAAGTTGGCAGCGTACATGCATTTGAATAATGAAATGTGTTGCCAGCCTATGTTAAACATAGGAAATACTTTATTAAATCTCAACTTTGCATAAATTATGAAAATAATTTAATTATTCTATAGGAGCTTAGGTTTAAAAACTAAAATATTTGTAAATGCATAAAATATTTAAAAATGAAATCAAAACATTCTAAACTTTAGGAAAAAGAGAAAATCAATCAAAGGGTAAAATACCTAAGGTAAATAATAGGCCTAGGGAAAATAGCTAATAGACCTTGGACAAACATTGGCTCCATCTGGGGATGGAATTTCCCTGTGATTTGCCAAGAACTGTAGACCAAGTGCCTTTTAATTTCTGTCAACCAAGATGTCACACCCCCGGTTTTGACCCCGTTGCATTAGATGTATATGATGTATATATTGTAAACGATTATGTTGCAGAGCTAAAGGCCAAGGCCCCACCATTGATCGGTCATGCTATGTTTTGGATTTAAAATTGTCACCGATGGTATATCGGGGCATGTGGCATATATTATGTTTGTCATCATGTAAATATGCATCTATAATTAATTAAACAAACCTGACCAGCTACGATCACGGCAACTAAAATGAGAAAGGGGCATGATTTTTACAAGGATAAGGGTGGGGAAATTTGTCAAACCTTGGTCCAATGAGGGAAAATACCCATGTGTCTTCTTTCCTTGCTCTACCCAACCACTTTCATTGAAGAATGGCTGCTGGTGGTTGAGACAGTTAATTGTTTTGGGAGTGGGGTGGCAGGACTGTCAATCCTCACCCACACGCACACTCCACCAGCGTTGAACCTCACAATGGGAAGGGAACGAAGGGGGCCCTTCATTCATTCTCCTCACTCACGCAGACATTCTTCTCTCTCCACGTCTGTGTTGAACATTGGCGCACTTCCATTTTCACGTCCTCCTTGTAGGTTGTTCGTCCTCATGCAGGGGCCATATTCTGTCCATTATCCTCACGCACAGGTATTCTTCCATTTTGGACTCTCACGGCGAGCTGGGAGCTGCGTGCTTCATCCATGAATTGTTGTGTTGCAGTGGTCTCCCTTACATGGTGATTGTCGTGGTTTTCTTTATATTCTGGGACGGGAGTCTGCTCATTTCACGCATAGTTTGGAAGTTTGCGTTTTTCTCTTCCCCTGCATGGTGTATATGTGTTTTCTTGGTGCTTTTGTTTCCCAGGACGGGACGTGTTTCCCCACGGCTATTGTGAGCTGTGCTCACTGAGTACATTTCAGGGGTTGTTGTTTTTCCCCATGTTCACTGATACGTTTGGGACTGTGTAATACGTTTGGGACTCATTTTCCCTGTTTAAGTTGTGACAGCTGATTCAATTGCGTGTGTGCAATGGTTGTTCTTCGGACCATGTAAGGAGCAAGGATGGGGGCTTAGTTTTGCTTGACAAACCTAGTGGATGGAAACCACATAGAAAGAGCTAGAGGGATGGCCTTCTTCTCCATCGCCCCTGAATAGCACTGGAAGGGAATGCAGGGCCTCAGGGACTGTGCAGTAGAGAAGGGACTGATTCCTTGTGTTGGGTGTGTTTGGGTGTGTTAGAGGTCAGGATAGTTCTGGTGTAGGTGTTCTTGGCTCTTTAATGAGCTCACCAGCTTAGCATTAAGCCTTTCCCACTCCTGGATGGCCTGATAAACCCAACTATGTTGGATTGGCTATGTGTCAGCCTGCTAGTTCCCTTAATCCTTGGAGAATCATGCCCAGCTTGAGGGTGGTAGCGCTGCTGAGAGATTAAGGAGCACGCTGGCCTATGGTTGGGTGGAACGTTGCAACGACGTAGCTGGTTGCGGAACGACCTCTTCATAAGATAAGTGATCTTGTCCATTTTACTTCTGCAACCATAATTTATGTTAATATAAAGGATGAACATGTTAAATGCATGCATGTCTGAATGCTGTTGATTTCCGCTGTGTATGATGATTAATTGCATATGTGCATGTTTTACTTCAATGCATTTCCTCTCAGCATTTTGTTTCAGTAATTTACTGCATACATATGTTCATGGGGCTCTTATCCTGGATGGTTAACGCCATGGGGTCACGTCCTCTTTGCCGGTCGGAGGCATGGGGACATGACAGTATGGTATCAGAGCCTCAGGTTGGCAACAATGGGCCTCTATGGGCCAAGAAGGAGCAATTGACAGAGGTTGTATCTCATTCTGCCCAGCAGAAATCAATGGACGACTGGTAAAATTTGAAAAATTCGTCTAAGTGTTGAGCGATCGGGCCACTAGCAGGAAAGACTTCCGCCGTTGCGGAAGAGCTAGGAGGAAGGACTTCCGATGTGGCGGAAGCATGCCGGCATAACAGTTGAAGAGAACCACGAAAAAAAAAAAAAAAAATTATCTAAGTGTTCCGCATCGGAACAATTAGCGGAAGGGACTTCCGCCATTGCGGAAGCAAAAAGCACTAAGGCTTCCGACCAGAAAGGCCGCCGACGCCGAAACGCTTAAAATTGTTCTAAGTAAGTGCCGATCAGAAGAAGTTAGTGTTTGGCGTGCCACTGTTGCGGAAGCCAAAGTCACTAGACTTTCGATGTGGGAAGACAGCCGACGCCACAAGGAAGTGGAATTTTTCTAAGTTGTTTGGCGCCCGTCGGAAGGAATTTGTGTTTGTGCACCCGCTGTTGCGGAAGCCAAAGTCACTAAGCTTCCGATGTGGAAAGAGCGCCGACGCCGGAAGTTAAAAATTTCTCTAAGGCTGAAATCGGAAGAAGAAAGTATTCCGTGAGCCGCCGTTGCGGAAACGAAAGCATTAAGTCTTCCGACTACTGATGTCGATCGGAAGAAGAAAGTATTCCATGAGCCGCCGTTGCGGAAACAAAAGCATTAAGTCTTCCGACGAGAAAGACTGCCGACGCCAATCGAAAGAAGAAAGTATTCTGTGAGCCGCCGTTGCGGAAACGAAAGCATTAAGTCTTCCAACGAGAAAGATTGTCGACGCCGATTGGAAGAAGAACGTGTTCTGTGAAGCCACTGTTGCAGAAGAATTAGTGGTTCCAAGAGCTGATTCTGCGGGAGATTTAGTGAAAAGAGGAGCCGATTCTGCGGGAGATTTAGTGAAAAGAGGAGCCGATTCTGTAGGAGATTTAGTCAAAAGGGGAGTCGATTCAATAGTTGAAATGGGATCTGATTTTTTTACAAAGAGAAAATGTTGAGTTCTCAGTAGGATTTCTTAATGAATTTTGACCATTTTTCAGTGGTTTTTTCTAGTGAATTTTAGGGCTGAAAATGAGAAATTAGCAGCGAAGATAGACATTCTTTGATGAAGAAAAGCTAGTGTTTGGGAATGGGAAAAGAGGCAGTGAATTACAAAAGAAATTTGGGAAAAAAAAATCTAGTGTTGGAAAAACTTGTAATTTTATAATTCTCCAAGAGAAGGTAAGTAATGTTGGTTTATATTAATGTTATGTATCTAATAGTTATGTTACTAACGCGTTTGCAGATTCATAGTCACTTTCCAGGGAAGTATTCTAGGTGGTGCAGTTTGACAATTAAGTGCTGGTTCAGTATGAGAACCCATGATGGGCATGATGCTCGAGATTCACATGAACGAGCACAAGATGCCATGGGAGAAAATGGCCGAAATAGAAATGATGACATTGAGTCTAATGGAAGGAGATTCCAAGAGACACCGTTGGATGTTGTAGCCACTATGAGAAGCTTGATCAAGGCCTAGGAAGAGCAGCATCAGTTGAATGCTGCTATGTTGCAGAGTTTGATAGACTTACATAGAAGGATAGACTCTGGACGAGGTACAGCAAGACCAGAAGGCAGTAAGAGCAGTACCAGGAGGAGGAGAAGGACTTCTAGTGGATCATCTGATTCTGAAGAATCCAGCGGGGATTCAAGTTCTTCTTCTCATAAAAGGAAAAGAAAGAGACACCATAGAGATCGCTCTCGGGATGAATTTAAAAAGGAAAAACCTCCTACATTCGATGGTGAGGTAAATACTGTACAAGAGGCTGAGGCTTGGCTTCTTGGGATAAAGAAGTACTTTCAAGTGCATGACTATTCAAGAAACATGAAGGAAAGAGTTTCCATATTCAATATGAATGGAAGAGCATCCATTTGGTGGGAACACTTCAAGAAGGTAAAGAGGATCAGTGAAAGGAAACTGAAGTGGAAATAGTTGAAGAAGTATTTCAAGCAGAAATACCTATCTGACAGGTATTATGATGACAAGATTAAGGAGTTCCATGAGTTGAGGTTGGGACAGCAGACCATGGAAGAGTATGCAAATAATTTTTTGGAGTTGTTGAGGTATGTCCGATACATCGGAGATGAAAAGGTGAAGGTCCAGCGTTTTCTAAGTGGATTACCTCAGTCTTACAAAGATATAATTGAGTTTTATGAACCTAGAACTCTTGAAGAATCAATAAGAAAATATAAGTATTATTATGAGCAAAGAAAAGGTAAGCCAGATTACCATAAGGCATGGAGAGACAAGAAGAATGAGAAGTTCGACCAAAGGAAGAAAGGTTTCAAACCTTCTAGCTTTAGGAATCAGCAGAAGCAGCCATCTCAAGCTGCGAGTAAGCCAGTTGGAGCGACAGGAGAAAAGCCTAAAGATCCACAATAGAATAGAGGGACACTTCAATGTTGGAAATGTGGAGGACCCCACATGCACAGAAATTGTCCACTCGAGAATGAGAGTGCAAGGCAAACTTATAATGTTCAAGAAGCAGAAACAGTGGGTCAAGTAGCAAGGGCAGTTCCTAGGATCTACGCAACATTGGAGGACCGTCAAGCAGATCACCAATCAACTGTAGTTGAAGTAGCAGGTAAGATTGTTTAGCAATCTATTTATATTTTGATTGACCCTATTTCTATGTACAGTTAAATTACTCCTAGAGTAGTGGAGATTTGTGCTTTTAAGAAATTAAAGCATAGGAAGTCTTGGTTAGTTTAGCTAGCCACTGGAACTAAGAGAAAGGTCTGTGAAGTGGTTGAGAAATGTCCATTGGTCATGGATGGACTGGCCACGTGTGTAGATCTGAATGTTCTACCGCTTGGTTCCTATGATGTTCTCATTGGAATGGATTGGTTAGAAGCTCACAGGGTGAAGCTTGATTGTTACAATAAGACTTTTGAATGCATGAATGAAGAAGGGAACATTGTGGTCGTGAAAGGTAGTCCAAAGGTAATTTCAGTCTGGCAGGTTTCAGCAATGCAGTTAAAGAAGTTCTATAGGAAGGGTTTCCAGTTGTATGCAGCTCAGATTTTGGAGGAAACGAGAGATGAAACTCCGAGGTTGGAGGACTATCAAGTGTTAGAGGAATTTAGGGATGTGTTTCCTGATGAGATTCCAGGGCTTCCTCCAAATAGGGACATTGATTTCACAATGGAACTTGTGCCAGGAGCAGCACCAGTGTCTAAGGCACCCTACAAGATGAGTACACCGGAGATGCTAGAATTGAAGATGCGACTACAAGAGTTGTTGGAAAAGAAGTATATCTAGCCAAGTGTGTCTCCTTGGGGAGCACCGGTTTTGTTCGTAAAGAAGAAATATGGTACACTCAAGTTATGTATTGACTACAGACAGTTGAACAAGGTTACCGTGAAGAATAAATATCCTTTGCCTAGGATTGATGACCTCTTTGATCAAATGAGGGGAGCAAAGGTATTTTCCAAGATTGACTTAAGGTCTGGGTACCATCAGGTGAGAATCAAGGATGAAGACATTCATAAGACAGCCTTCAGGACAAGGTATGGGAATTATGAGTTTGTAGTGGTACCATTTGGTCTCACAAATGCACCAGCTACATTTATGTGCCTTATGAATAGTTTCTTCAGCAAATATTTGGACAAGTTTGTTCTTGTTTTCCTTGATGACATTATTGTTTATTATAAGAATGAGGAAGAGCATGAAGAGCATTTGAGATTGACATTGCAATTGCTCAGGGAGCATCAGTTGTATGCAAAACTAAGCAAGTGTGACTTCTATAGAGATAGAATTCAGTATTTGGATCACATTATCTCAGAGGAGGGTATATCCGTGGACCCTGAAAAGATTGAAGCCATTATGAATTGGCCTACTCCAAGAAATGTGACAGATGTAAGATCTTTTATGGGACTTGCAGGATACTACAAGAGATTCATTGAGGGATTCTCCAAAGTTGCACATGCTATCACTTCTTTGCAAAATAAGGGAATGAAGTTCGAATGGACATCGAGGTGTGAAGAAAGTTTCCAGAGGCTGAAGAGTCTTCTCACCAGTGCACCAGTATTGAAGGTTACAGATCTAGAGAAATATTTTGTGGTGTGTACCGATGCATCTGGGCAAGGGCTTGGAGGAGTCCTTATGCAGGACAACCACGTGATATGTTATGAGTCGAGAAAGCTTAAGGAGCATGAGAAGAACTATGCCACTCATGATCTAGAGCTTGCAGCCATAGTACATGCCCTCAAGATGTGGAGACATTACTTGATGGGTAGGAGATTTGAGCTCAGGACAGATCACTATGGATTGAAGTATCTATTTGATCAGCCTACTCTGAATGCTAGGCAAGCAAGATGGCTGGAATTTTTATGTGAGTTTGATTTTGAAATCAAGCACATAAAGGGGAAGGAGAATAAGGTAGCTGATGCACTCAGTAGGAAGGTGCAAGAATTGCATGTGGCATCTATTAGTATTTTCCAATCAGATTTAAGGTAGCAGATTGTTAATCATGTTGCTGGAGATGAATTGTATGGGCAGGTAAAAGGAAAATTGCAGCAGCAAAGTCTTGATAAGAGGTATGAGGGATATAAATTGGAAGAAGATGGACTTATTACTTATAAAGTAGAATTTATATTCTGAATGTAGCAGATTTGAGGAGAGTTGTTATGGATGAAATCCATCAAGCTCCGTATTCTGGTCACCCAGGATATCAGAAGACAATTGCTACAGCTAGAAAGTAGTACTTTTGGCCAGGAATGAAAAAGGATACAGCCGAGTACATTTCAAGGTGTATGAAATGTCAATAGGTAAAGGTTGAGCATCAACATCTAGCAGGTTTGTTGCAGCCTTTACCAGTTCAGGAATGGAAATGGGAAGTTATTTCCATGGATTTTATTACAGGAATATTGCCAATGACTTGGAGACAACATGATTCCATCATGGTTGTGGTAGACAAGTTGACTAAGGCAGCACATTTTATACCGGTTAAATCTACGCATCAGACAGATGACATTGCCAAGATCTTCATGAAGGAGATATTCAAATTGCATGGGTTGCCGAAGGCAATAGTCCCTGATAGGGATGTCAAGTTCACTTCCAACTTTTGGAAGGGGTTGTTTGTAGATTTGGGTACAAATCTAAACTTCATCACTGCATACCATCCTCAGACAGATGGGCAGAAAGAAAGAGTTAATCAGGTGCTTGAAGACATGCTTCGCATGTACGTAATGGACAAACCAACCAAGTGGGAAGATTACTTGCACTTGGTAGAGTTTGCTTATAACTATGGACATCAAACATCCTTGGGGATGAGTCCGTATGAAGCTTTGTATGGAAGAAGGTGTAGGACACCAGTGACTTGGGATAATCCAGTGAACAGGATTGTGCTTGGGCCATAATTGCTCAGGGAAATGGAGCAAGAGGTCGTAAAGATTAGGCAGAATCTGAAAGCAGTACAGGACAGACAGAAAAGCTATGCAAATAAGCATAGGATGAATAGGGAGTTCAGTGTTGGGGATCATGTTTACCTCAGAGTGAGGGAAAGGAAGAGTTCCTTGAAGCTTGGTAGTTGTGCCAAGTTGTCACTGAGATACTGTGGGCCATTTGAAGTGCTTAAAAGAATAGGACTAGTTTCATATAGACTTACATTGCCTGCTTGCACTAGAGCTCATAATGTTTTTCATATTTCTTTGCTTAAGAAATATGTACATGACCCTAACCATGTGATAAATTGGGATGTGATTCAGGTGGAACCCGAGGGAGAGTTCCGAATTGAGCCAATGCGCATCCTCGACAGGAAGGTCACAATGCTCTGGAACCGAGCCATAGGGCAGGTAAAGGTGCAATGGGATCACTTCAGACCTGAAGAGGCTACATGGGAGCTGGAGGATGCCATGCAATTGGCACATCCATTTTTGTTCAATTTTGTGGAACACTGGGGCGATACTAGTGTAGCATTTTGTTCAATTTTGTAAGCACCGAGGACAGTGCTATTGAAGGGGGAGGGGAATGTCACACCCCCGATTTTGACCCCGTTGCATTAGATGTATATGATGTATATATTGTAAACGATTATGGTGCGGAGCTGTTGAGGCCTGGAAATTCGCAGGCAACAACAGTAAGGGATTCTCCCCAATCAACGTTCCCAACTAGCCCGTTGAATTTTTGGTATAGGGAATCCATCTGGTTTACGGTCCGGCTACTGTAGGTCAAAGTAACAAAACACAGGCTTTACCGGTTGCGGCCCGGTCCACCGAGTTTTTGTATTTTTTGACTTAATGTATGATATGCAAGTGCTTAGTTAACCATGCGAGGAGCATTCACAATGTGATGCGCAGGTTCTTACCTCTCATCTTAGACTCACTAGCATCCCAATCACAGATAACAAGAAAACAAACTAACTACCTAAACTATCCCTAGGGAGCAAGATTATCACTTGTAAGTGAGTAATACATTGTGTACATGCATTATGAAGAGTTACAGTTAGCTGACACTTCTTTCAAGACACATGAACAATTACAGATATTTAAACAACCAGATAACCAATTATTTCATGGACAACATTTATTACTCACAGTGGAAAATACCCCAAACGCTACTGAAGAACATTCAACAAGAACATAGGTTCAGGTAGTTAAATAATCTCACAGTAAATGAAACACAGCTGAAAACGAAATAGTTCCTCTTCAACATTATTCATTTAGTCGCATTGATACATTCCACATTTCGCTCTCTCCATTAGGCAAAGTTGCACTTTCTGACTGTAAAACGAATTAGTTCCTCTTACAAGCAAAATAGTTTACAAATTTTTTTATTTTTTTTTAGGGAAAAAGCCCCTTTTCTAAATCCTACTTTCAAATATTTAACTACAATTCCAAAACGCTTCAGTTTTCCCCAGACGCATGATCTTTCAGTGTCCCAAATGTTTCACATTCCTCTATCTTATCTGTATGCAATCATGAACCACTGGGTAACTGATCAGTTTTTGGGTCTGCGCATTTATAGCTCCAGATTTTGTCTTTTACTCCCCTGGCCCTCCTAGCGATTCCCCTATTTTCAGTTATACTCCTACCAAAACGGTTCGTCTTCCTCCGCACCACGGTAGATTGACCGATCTCCTCAAACCGCCTGCAATCAAATCGACAAGCATGATTCAACAACAGCAAATATTACTAATTGAAACCACTATTGCACAAGGGAATGGCAAGGCGCACCACCTGTGGGCTTGACAAACCTAGCCTACGACGGTCAATAGGAAACTCATTGGCGGGAAAACTTAAAGTCAGCAGTCGGAAGGGAATAACATCGGAGGCCAAAAGGCTTTCCCAGCTGCAACGGCGGAAACGACACAATTTACGGACAAGCGAAACGTGGGCAAGAGAGGCTTTAATCGGAAGTCGAACAGGTTTGTACTTCGGAAGCCAAAAGACTTTGAGAGCCGCAATGGCGGAAAAGAGAAGGCTAGAGCCATGCGATGCATGTTGAAAGTCAGACGGATTTACGTTTCGGAAGACAAATGACTTTCCCATCCGCAACGGTGGATGAGAAATGGCTTCGGGTACACAGCCAAATCAGGTTAAAATGCATCGAAAGTCGGAGCTTTTCACACTTCGGATGGCAAAACAATTTGGGAGCCGCAACGGCGGATGGGAAAAGGCTATCAGCCACCGATTTAACAAAACCGACTTAAGTGTATCAGATAGCTCTTCAAATCAACATCAGACAGAGACTCTGTCATACTTCCGCAACGGCGACCACAGCAAAGACAACTGGTTTGATCAACAAGCAAAAAACAAGCTTAAAAGCTGCGACTCGCCATGAACTCCAACGCAATCGAAATCCGATCCTTGGTTAAGATTTAAGCTTTTGTAGTCATTAAAAATTAAAACACAGACCAACAACTCAAAGGATTCAATGACCAAAGCAAAATCATGAGGAGGGGTCCAAAATTTAAGAAATTTGGGGAGAATAGTTGCAGCTGCAACAATTGGCGATTACCTGGTGAACCTGGATCTCTGGGCGATTAATCTTTGAGCGACAGACTGTTTAACAAGAAATGCATTCTATTGAATTCTTCCAGCTATCTGTATTTCTCGAATGTCGGAAGTGTGTACCTTCAATCATTGATAATAGTCCAATTCGGGAGAGTGGAAACCAAGATTTTCAATTCTAGATAACTCTGTTGAGGCCAGAAAATGAGTTTCATTATTACCTTTGTCTTTAGGTAGCTGACAGCTTGGACACCACAGGATTGTAGCACATGGTAATATAAATATTTGTTTGTTCCTCGTCCCCATGCCATTTTAGCACTTTCTGTGCTTTTGGACTTTTGTCCCTTTTCATATGAGTCCTCCTGTACGCCTTTCTTACTGAATTTTAATTCAAGATCCTCTATCCCATAGTGTCCTTTTGTGTGAGTGGTGTACTTCATGTTTCAGCTCACGGACGGAGAGGATCTTTTGGCAATTTAGTACTTATGACTCAGCACCTGCTTTGATTTATGATGCTTTCGTAGGAATTTTTTTTTTTTTTTTTTACACTTTATTTGCCTTTAGGCATCCATTTCTTGGCATGGGGTCATTTATGTTTAACATATTGTTCACCTTTCTCCTTTCCATGGGTCTTCTGCTATCGCTCCTTAGAACAATTTAAATGTGACATGGATGGAGCCCCAACATAGTGTTCCAGACTCTCTGAATTCGGTTTATTACACAGGGATTAAGAAGGACTTCAATGCACACAGAATTATTTGAGAAAATGACTGAGATGGAAGAAAATATTTAATATAAATAGCAACCCATAGTCTGGTCACTACATTGTTTATCACTCCCAAAAATTCTGATGTTCCCCATGCAACCGCAGGTTCGTCCCCTTTATTGAAAACAAGAAAAATCAAACTAAAGAAAATTGAAAAACATGACTCAAAGACTACCAAACGGATTATTTATACACAAGACAGAAGAAATCAAACAACTCAGGAAAAATAAGGCTTGAGAAGCAAACCATTTACCGGTAGGTTCTCCTCCCACCCCTGCAGATCTTGCAACTTGTAAGTAGAAGGACCAAGCTTGGCTGCAATATGAAAGGGGCCTACCCACAACTGCTGGAATTTGGTATGCTTTCCCTTCTCATCATGGGGGTGGTCCCATTTGAGGACTAAGTCTCCTACTTCAAAGTCTTTTGTCCCAACTTTGTGCTTGTCAAACCATCTCTTAACTGACTCTTATTGTTGTTTAAAGCATTCTTTGGCTTTAGATCTAGCTTCTTCTGCTTTCAAGAGATTATATATTCTTATCTATAAAACTTCATCATTAGACCCTCTAGACTCTTGAGCTAGTATGGAAGATGGTAGCATGATGTTGGGAGGAAGAATGGCTTCTTTTCCATAGACAAGGGTATAAGGATACACTCCTATTGCAGACTTGGGGGTGACTCTATCAGCCCACAGGGCGTTTGGTAGTGTTAGGTGCCAACTCCTTTGGTTTTCTATTACAGTATTCTTTAGGATTCTAATCAGATTTTTATTAGACGGTTCAGCCAGGCCATTCCCTTGTGGATAGTAGTTAGCAGAATAATGCAATTTTATTCCTTTATCATGAGCAAAAGCAGTTAATTTAATTGATGAAAAGTATTTAGCATTATCAAAAACTAACAAAATTGGAACTCCAAACCTGGTCATGATATGATCTTGCAGAAAGCTGATGACTTCGTCTTCATTTATCTTGCACAGGGGGACAGCTTCGACCCAGCAAGTGAAATAATCAGTCGCAGTAAAAATGTATTTGTGTTGGAGAGAAGAATTCGGTTTTATTTCTCCAATAATATCCAACCCCCATTGCTCGAATGGTTCCGTGATCATCACAGGATTTAGGGGCGCTGCTGCTTTAGGCTGTCTTCCACCACACCTTTGGAAAATATCACATTTCCTGACATGTGCATGTGCATCCTTGAAGAGTGTATGCCAATAGTAACCGGCTCTGAGGATTTTGTGGGCTGTAGTGTCTCATGAATAATGTCCCCCAGCAGGACCGTCATGTAATTCTGACATTACTTTCTTTGCATCTTATTTTTCTAAGCATCTAAGGAGAACCCCGTCATAATTCCTTCTGGATAATACTCCTTCAACAAGTTGATAGGAGGCTGATTTAAGATGCAGCGCTCTTCTTTGCTTGGAATTCCAATGTTCTAGCAACAACCCTGACTGCAGGTAATGCACAAGGTCTCTATACCAAGACTCGGGAGCTGTAAACAAAGGACATACATCCATTACATGTAATTCAGCCTCATCCTCCCATGCTTGCTCTTCATTGTTCCCACTTTCAGTCATCAGCTTGCACAATCCTTGTCCTTTAACTATAGAGGCTGGTTTGAATTCAAGGTTGTATTCTTGAAGAGTTGTGACCCAGTTGCCCCTCCTTTCTCCTAACTCTTTCTGTATGAGAAGGGATCTTACAGCTGGGTAGGGGACTATTACCTTGGTTTGATTTTTTAATATATAAGGCCTGAATTGCTTCACTACCTTAAATACTACGTAAGCTTGCTTATCAATGGCTGGGTAGTTTAATTCATCCCCTTGTAGACCAGTACTCATAAAGGATATTGGGAATTCATCCCCCCCTTCTTCCTTTTGGGTGAGCACAGCTGCCAGTGAATCATCGGATGCAAATGTATACAGAATAAAGTCTTTATCAAAGTCTGGGATTTTTAGGGAGGGCGCATGTGCAACAGCAGTCTTGATTTTATTGAAAGCATTCTTTTCAATTTTAGTCCACTTAAATTGTGCATTTTGTTTCACCATCTGTTGCAGTGGCTTAACCATCTGAGCAAAATCAGGGACAAATATTCGCACGAAGTTTATAGTTCCCATAAAAGACTGCATCCCTTTCTTATTGTGGGGCAAGGGGATTTGTTCAATGGCCTTGATTCTTTCTGGATCTATAGAGATTCCTTTCTTCGAGACTATGTGACCTAGCAACTTGCCTTTTGTGACAGTGAACACACATTTCTTAGGATTGAGGGAGATGCCATATTTCTGGCATCGTTCGAAAATTTTCTTTAAGTGAAACGCGTGTTCTTCTCTTTTCTTTGAGAATATTGTAATGTTGTCAAGGTACACTATAGCACTTCGTCCAATAAATCCATGGAAAGCTATGTCCATAGCCCTCTGAAATGTCGCTCCAGCATTAATCAGCCCAAAAGGCATCCTTCTATAGGCAAAGGTCCCCCATTTGGTTCTGAACGTTGTCTTCAATCTATCTTCTTCAGCTACCAACACTTGATTGTAGCCAGAGAAATCGTCTAATAATGAAAACAATTCAGAACCAGAGACCATTTGTAGCAGTTGCTCCATGGGTGGCACAGGGTAGTTATCTTTATCGGAAGCGCAGTTTAGATTTATGAAATCCACACATAATCTGATTTCTCCCGAATTTTTTCTAACTGGTACCAGATTTGACACCCACTCAGAGTGTCTGACTTTAAAAATGATTCTAGCATCCAATAATTTCTTCACTTCACTCTAAATCAGCAATTCTAACTTTGGATGTATTTTTCTCAACGGCTAATGGTACGGCTTGACGCCTGCTCTAATAGGGATGACGTGTTTGATGATACAAGTATCATACGTTTTCAAGTCTTCGTATGTCCATGTGAAAACATCTTTATATTGTTTAAATAGACTGATGAATTTGTCTCTCTCTGTTTGCGAACAACATTTGCCGAGATTCACGAACTTAGGAGCCGTTTCAGTCCCCAAATTTATCAGCTCAAACTGTAGCGATGAGCTGTGGATCTTTACGTTGGCTGGTCTTCTGAACTTTTCATTTAAATCGAACATTTTTTCCAACGTTCTGACTCCTTTAGGAATGAAATTGTCATATTTCATCTCGGCCTGATGTTCCTCATCATCTATAATGGATCCTTTAAAGACCTCGTCATTTGTCAAGCATTCTATTATTTGTTGATCATCATCGAACACTCGCAAGTTGGTGATCATATCCAGTACGGAGGGCCTGAAAAGTAGTTCGACAGAACATCGATTATTAGTGGGTACGATTCTAGCGGCTGATGTGGACAACAGATCAGCAGCTGCGTTTTTAATTCTTGGAATTGAAATAATGTTGAATGCATTAAAACATTTAAGCAAATCCCATACCTCGTTCTGGTAAGCCCTTAAGTGAGGAGAAACACAATGTATCTGATTCCGGATTTGTTTCACAATAATTTCAGAATCTCCAAAAAAATTTAAATTACTTACCTTTAACTCAATCACTTTCTTTAGTCCCTGCACCAGTGCTTCATACTCGGCTGTATTATTAGTACACTCAAACTCTAATATACAGGAAAGAAAATGCCTATTCTTCTGTGGGTCGATCAGGACACAACCGGCCCCTGACCCTTCTAATGTCTTAGAGCCATCGAAAAATAAAGTCCAAAAATCATTAACTACTGAAAACGAATCTACTCCTACTGCTAAGTCTACTATTTTACAGCCAATCTCATCAGCCTGTGAGAATCGAAGGAGATCAGGCTGGGTGTCAGATGTGTTGTTGGCTTCTTCTGCTTGGTAATTACCTGGTTCCAACTCAATAAAATAGTTTCCCAAGACAGAATCCACAGGTTCATTCTTCTCTTCAAGTCGGGTAGCATTTTACTTCATGTGAGGCTCCCTCAAAACCTTAATCTGGTTCAGACTTCCTTTGTATGGCAACCACAGATGTGACCAATCAGAAGCGAAATATCCATTAAGTTTGGTCGACCAATCTCTACTCAGGATAAGGTCGTACGCATCTGGTATATCAGCCACCATGACATTAATGACCTGGCATACTTTATCATTTGAATCCAGATGGACTAGGACATCTTCCATCTCACCAATTACCTTCACATATGTCCTGTCCAACTGAACTACTCTCCATGGGGATGGCTTAGGCTACCCATTGATTCTTTTACAGACAGATATTAGCATGACATTAATAGTTTCCCCTGAATCTACCAAGCAATTATGTACATTGTAGTTAAAGATTTCAAAAGTAAGGAGGAAAGGTGGATTCTTGTGCTTGGACTTACCTCCACTGCTGTTCTCTCCAATCTCTTCTTCTTCTTCTTCTGGTTGATTGTTAGTGGGCGTCTTCTCATCTGATGTTTCAAGGGCTCTCAATAGCCTTTCTTTTTGCTGCGGCACTTTGCACATCTCAAATAGTGGAACATTCTCCTTTATCTTCTTTAAATCCTCCACAATGTCATAATCCATCTGTTGTTCCGTGGGATGAGGCCTATCAGCATTCTCCTTACCTTCATTTGGCTTGGTCGTTGTATCATTCTGTCTAGGACTTTGGCTGGTAATAGTGAATTCTGGAATTTTATCAGCCAAGGAGTTATTTTGAAATTTCTTCTTAATATTTCTCTGTAACCTCTTAATCTTTGGGAGTATAAGATTGTCTTCTTTAACCGTCCCTTGGCTCCTTGTGGCTACGTTGGTTTCCACAAAGTCCTTGTACCCCTGAGTCTTTTCTTCTTTAGCGTCAAATAACGAGACAGAATTCCATAAATCCATGGTTTCTTCTTCCTTCTCTTTAGTGGAAGTAGAAGTAGAAGTATCTTTTCTTTCTTCTTCTCCCTCTTCTGTTAATCTAGAATCTAACAGTTGATTCATGACCAACGTCATCGAATTAATCCATTGAGGATAATTCTTTTCAGAGTGTGGTTGTTGGTGGAAAGTGCAAAAATTGTCCAATCCTACCTCTGTTAAATTCGTAGATGCAGCATTGTGAGGAGGAGGTTGAGACTGATGGTTATCCTCTCTTTTCTTATAATATGGCTTATACAATTTTTGTGCTTCCTTTTCTTTCTCCATATCTATGATTTTGTTGGAAAGTTTCTGCATCATTTTGGCCATATTTTCCAAATCTTGCGACTTTTCTTCCTTAGGCTTAGTAAACAATAAGGCTTTTCTTCCTGCACCCTTTTCTCCTGACTGCTCTGGATAGTCTTCAATACTCTCTCTTTCAGCTTCCACTACTTCAGCCTCTTCATATGTTTCCGTCAACGTAGGCTTGGCCCTGCCTTTGGCAAACATGGCCAGATCAGGGCCTAAAGCTGAAGTATAATATTCAATCAGAACTTTGTCTGAAGGTCTATCCGTTTCAGAGAAATTCTTGAGATAGGATGCAAACCTTTGTGTGAAACTATGCACCTTTTCTTTTCTTTCTTTCTTCAACGTGCACAGCCCTTTCATGAGATCCGCATGAGTTTTTTGAGTTCCATACTTACTTCTAAAAATTATTTCGAAGGTATCCCAATCAGGGATAGAGTTAGCAGGCAACCCAAAATACCATGATGCTGCAGCTCCTTTAAGGGTATGAGGGAACAGTCTGTAGACTACATATTCATGCTCCCCAGCCCTCAATCCTTCTATTTTCAAGTAAAAACTCTGCAGATGATCATCTACTAGTATCTTCTCATTGGGGTCGAATTTAGGTAGCAATTTTTCAAAGGATTGAGGCAAATCATGTAACGGAGGGGTCAAGTTTAAAGATGATCTGGCTCTCCATGCAGGTGGTGGATTTGGCGGGTTAGGTGGTTGGTTTGCGTTTACGCTAGCCATGAGCCTGGGTGGAGAGTCAGGAGGTGAACCAACTGGAGTGTGAGCAGGAGAACTGTGAGGGGTTTCTGGGCCTTCTTGATTCAAAGGTAGCACAACTTCCTGTAAGGCTTTTTCTACAAGCTCTTCCCAGTCTCCAACCAACATTGAGCCTTCCACTTCAGGACGATCCTTCTTTTTATACTCTCTTCTGGGCAGTTCAGGGATGATTGGCAATCCTCCAATCTTCTTTACATATGCACTGGTGTGTATTCTCAGATCATTAACAATTTCATTTCCAACAGAATATAGATGTTCTCTTTCTTATAGAATTGGATTATGAAACCCACTGCTTTCAGAACTGTTACCGATGGAATATTCTCGGGAAAACGGGTTTCCTCGGCAAGCCATACACTGGTGGCCCTCCTTCTAGCACCAAAACTGTTGAGGCCTGGAAATTCGCAGGCAACAAAAGTAAGGGATTCTCCCCAATCAACGTTCCCAACTAGCCCGTTGACTATTTGGTATAGGGAATCCATCTGGTTTACGGTCCGGCTACCGTAGGTCAAAGTAACAAAACACAGGCTTTACTGATTGTGGCCCGGTCCACTGAGTTTTTGTATTTTTTGACTTAATGTATGATATGCAAGTGGCTAGTTAACCATGCAGGGTGATAAGATGCGAGGAGCAATCACAATGTGATGCACAGGTTCTTACCTCTCATCTTAGACTCACTAGCATCCCAATCACAGACAACAAGAAAACAAACTAACTACCTAAACTATCCCTAGGGAGCAAGATTATCACTTGTAAGTGAGTAATACATTGTGTACATGCATTATGAAGAGTTAGAGTTAGCTGACACTTCTTTCAATACACATGAACAATTACAGATATTTAAACAACCAGATAGCCGATTATTTCATGAACAACATTTATTACTCACAGTGGAAAATACCCCAAACGCTACTGAAGAACATTCAACAAGAACATAGGTTCAGGCAGTTAAATAATCTCACAGTAAATGAAACACAACTGAAAACGAAATAGTTCCTCTTCAACATTATTCATTTAGTCGCATTGATACATTCCACATTTCGCTCTCTCCATCAAGCAAAAGTTGCACTTTCTGACCGTAAAACGAATTAGTTCCTCTTACAAGCAAAAGAGTTTACAAATTTTTTTATTTTTTATTTTTAGGGAAAAACCCCTTTTCTAAATCCTACTTTCAAATATTTAACTACAATTCCAAAACGCTTCAGTTTTCCCTAGATGCATGATCTTTCAGTGTCCCGAAAGTTTCACATTCCTCTATCTTGTCTGTATGCAATCATGAACCACTGGGTAACTGATCAGTTTTTTGGGTCCGCGCATTTATAGCTCCGGATTTCATCTTTTACTCCCCTAGCCCTCCTATCGATTCCCCTGGTTTCAGTTATACTCCTTCCAAAACGGTCCGTCTTTCTCCTCACCACGGTAGATTGACCGATCTCCTCAAACTGCCTGCAATCAAATCGACAAGCATGATTCAACAACAGCAAATATTACCAATTGAAACGATTATTCAACAAGGGAATGGCAAGGCGCACCACCTATTGTCTTGACAAACCTATGGCGGGAAAACTTAAATTCGGCAGTCGGAAGGGAATAACATCGGAGGCCAAAAGGCTTTCCCAGCCGCAACGGCGGAAAAGGCACAATTTATGGACAAGTGAAACACGGGCAAGAGAGGCTTTAATCGGAAGTTGGACGGGTTTGTACTTCGGAAGCGAAAAGACTTTGAGAGCTGCAACGGCGGAAAAGAGAAGGCTAGAGCCATGTGATGCACGTCGGAAGTCGGACAGATTTACGTTTCGGAATACAAATGGCTTTCCCATCCGCAACGGCGGATGAGAAACAGCTTCGGGTACACGGCCAAATCAGGTTAAAACGCATCGGAAGTCGGAGCTTTTCACACTTCGGATGGCAAAGCAGTTTGGGAGCTGCAACGGCAGACGGGAAAAGGCTATTAGCCGTCAATTTAACAAAACCGACTTAAGTGTTTCAGAACTCCAACACAATCGAAATCCAATCCTTGGTCAAGAGTTAAGATTTTGTAGTCATTAAAAATTAAAACATAGAACAACAACTCAAAGGATTCAATGACCAAAGCAAAATCATGAGGAGGGGTCCAAAATTTAAGAAATTTGGGGAGAATAGTTGCAGCTGCAACAGGAGCTAAAGGCCAAGGCCCCACCATTGATCGGTCATGCTATGTTTTGGATTTAAAATTGTCACCGATGGTATATCGGGGCATGCGGCATATATTATGTTTGTCATCATGTAAATATGCATCTATAATTAATTAAATGAACCCGACCAGCTACGATCGCGGCAACTAAAATGAGAAAGGGGCATGATTTTTACAAGGATAAGGGTGGGGAAATTTGTCAAACCTTGGGCCAATGAGGGAAAATACCCATGTGTCTTCTTTCCTTTCTCTACCCAACCACTTTCATTGAAGAATGGCTGCTGGTGGTTGAGACAGTTAATTGTTTTGGGAGTGGGGTGGCAGGACTGTCAGTCCTCACCCACACACACACTCCACCAGCGTTGAACCTCACGATGGGCAGGGAATGAAGGGGGCCCTTCATTCATTCTCCTCACTCACGCAGACATTCTTCTCTCTCCACGCCTGTGTTGAACACTGACGCACTTCCATTTTCGCTTCCTCCCTGTAGGTTATTCATCCTCACACAGGGACCATATTCTGTCCATTATCCTCACACACAGGTATTCTTCTGTTTTGGACTCTCACAGCGAGTTGGGAGCTACACGCTTCATCCATGAATTGCTGTGTTGCAGTGGTCTCCCTCACGTGGTGATTATCATGGTTTTATTTATATTCTGGGACGGGAGTCTGCTCATTTCACGCACAGTTTGGAATTTTGCATTTTTCTCTTCCCCTGTGTGGTGTATATGTGTTTTCTTGGTGCTTTCATTTCCCAAGATGGGCTGTGTTTCCCCACGGCTGTTGTGAGTTGTTCTCACTGAGTACATTTTAAGGGCTATTTTTTTTCCCCATGTTCACTGATATGTTTGGGACTGTGTAATATGTTTGGGACTCGTTTTCCCTATTTAAGTTGTGACAGCTAATTCAATTGCGTGTGTGCAATGGTTGGACTTCGGACCTTGTAAGGAGCAGGGATGGGGGCTTAGTTTTGCTTGACAAACCTAGTGGATGGAAACCAACAGACAAATCTAGAGGGCTGGCCTTATTCTCCATCACCCTTGAATAGCACTGGAAGGAAATGCAGGGCCTGAGGGACTGTGCAGCAGAGAAGGGACTGATTCCTTGTGTTGGGTGTGTTTGGGTGTCTTAGAGGTCAAGATAGTTCTGGTGTAGTTGTTCTTGGCTCTGTAATGATCTCACCAGCTTAGCATTAAGCCTTTCCCACTCCTCGATGGCCTGCTAAACCCAACTGTGTTGGCTTGGCTATGTTTGTGTATACTTGGCTATGTGTCAGCCTGCTAGTTCCCTTAATCCTTGGAGAATCATGCCTAGCTCGGGGGTGGCAGCATTGCTGAGAGATTAAAAATCACGCTGGCCCATGGTTGGGTGGAACATTGCAGCGACGTAGCTGGTTGCAGAACGACCTCTTCATAAGATAAATGATCTTATCCATTTTACTTATGCAACCATAATTTCTGTTAATATAAAGGATGAACATGTTAAATGCATGCATGTCTGAATGCTGTTGATTTCCACTGTGTATGATGATTAATTGCATATGTGCATGTTTTACTTCAATGCATTTCCTCTCAGCATTTTGTTTCAGTAATTTACTGCATACATATGATCATGGGACTCTTAGCCCAGATGGTTAACGCCATGGGGTCACGTCCTCTTTGCCGGTCGGAGGCATGGGGACGTGACACAAGAGTCATAACTGCTACTAATCCATTGGGCTATGGATTCATTTACCAAATCTCTACAACTTTTTCAAACTTTGAACACACTCCTCTGAAATGACAAAGTATTGCTGCAATCCAACACACTAAGAAGAATCTACATGCTCATATGGAAAGCTTATTCTTCTGCCTACTAATTCTAATCAATAGAAACAAACTAATCATGTATAATCATACTTCCAGTGAAGCCATGACAGCATCCAAATGATTGTAACAGCTTCTTGCAGGTAGATAGAAATAAAATAAGAATTTAACATTTGAAACAAAAATTTAATGTGCAAAGCATATTCTAGTTTGATTCCAGATTCTAGAAGGCTGAAACTTTTTGATAACCATGATTCCATGTAAACGACCACTGGGTCCTACCAATTGTGTTGCATTTCCAGCTGATATGGAAATCCACATTGTTCCTCTTCTTTATTGATCAAACGATACTTCATGAATTCATCTAGAAAAATAGCATAAACACCATTCGGACATTGGAAATCAAAGGCATCAAGATTATATTGAATCTGCTCTAGAATTTCTTGGACAACATTAACAACAATGTCATCATGAGAATCAACAAGTTGGTCCTCTTTTCCCATGCTACCTTCAGATAAATAACTATCATACATTGGCTCCAGTTGTTCATGGATAATGGACTGAATGTCTTCATGAACCAACTAAAAATTTTCTGCCACATCACTCATATCTGAATCTTGCTTTTCAAGATCATCATCATATTCATAAAAAATTAGAGCATCCTGATAAAATTCCAATGATGATGTTGAAGGTTCATGTTTTTATTCATTCAATAAATTTTGAAAATTATTTTGTGACATCATATCATCATGAAAACAAATAATTTAATTTGAACTAAATGCTTCTTTAGTAGTTCCTTTAGTATAAGGCTGATCTTCATAAATATTTGGAGCAGCAGATACACCTGACAAAATAACATTTGCATCTACTACATAACTGTCAACATCCTGAGCATCACAACAATGCTAAAATTTTCTCTTTTGAATAGAAGAATCACCACACACTTCGAATATAATTGATTGTTGTTGATCTTCGTAAAAAATTGGGGTAGTTTTTTCGTTGTGAGAACAATTATTAAAAATGATCAATGAATCTATAGTCAAATTTTCATCAAAACTAACTTTAATATTGTTCTGCAAACCTTCAACAACAGTGTGATTTTATTCAATAGAGTGTTGAGCTTCACAAGGTTTTTCAATAGTAAACTCTACATGATAAAGATGTCTTGAATCCTAAAAACTGTCAAATGTCTCCTGGACTTATTTTTCTTGAAATATTTCTTCATGAATTTCATCAGTAAGGATATTTTGATCATTATTACTAAGATATTTCTTGAACTTAAATTGCTCACAATAGTCCTCTAAAAGGAGATCAGCAAAATAAATCCTCTTGCAATAAACATAAAAGGCAACATGGAAATATTTTATTGACGAAATACTAGAGATAAGAAGAGATCGGTACCACTATCTAGCATTTCCTTCCAATGAATACATAAACATTTTCAACAATACATCCTCATGATGAATATCGATTTGGTTCATGTATTTATGAAACTTAATCAAGTGTTGTGCTGGATGGTCATGACCATCTCCTCTAAATATTGGAAGGAAGTCTCCCCATTCATCCATAGTAGGCACATTATTTGGAAAATCCAGAACAGCTGAAAAATTGAAAGGTGCAAACCTTTCAACCACAATGGCTTCCATGGGTTTTGACATTTTGAAATGGTGGTCGCCAATAGATCCTTCCTCCATGAAGTCGCCAGTGAAAAAAATTGTAGAATAAAGCATGTAACCATCCCTTTTTCACCATCAAAGACTGGATCTAATCATTTTCAATATTGAACCAAGGAAGAACTTGTATGCTTCCTCCCTAGTGGAGTCACCAAAATATGTTTATCCTAAAGTCTGATAACTAGACTATAGGATAGCAGTGTTCAGGAACCTAAGAAATCAAATATTTTTTTTGTGGTTTTGTGGATAACAATATAGAAGTCAAGAGTGTAAATACAAAGTACAGAGACACAATAATATGAAAACATCAAACAATACATTTATAAATACAAGATTTTGCAAAATGGATGACAGTACAACATTTCAGTCCAGGAGATAGGTTTCAAAACATATAAATACTTGTAATAAACAAACATGTCATTATTGCAACATATGTAAAGGTACAGATACTTGAAATAGCATTTCAAACATCAGTAAGCATTAATATCCACTTACAAACATAGTATATACATAGTAAACATCTATATAAATAACAATGTAAACAAGGGTTCAAACAGAACTAGAGAATATCCACACAATATAAGTTCAAAACCTAGTTCCAAATAGATATATAGGTCATTCATAAAACAAAAAATTTCCTACACAGATAAGGAATCATAGAACTGTACAAGCTCCAATCATATCTGACCCTTATGTGTCTCCCAGTTACATTACAAATGACCGAATTTTATAGAAGATTGCATCAATAAAAGGTCTCATAAAAATGATTTCAAATTAATTACAAACGATCTAAAGTTGTTCTCTTGACTGTTGAACTTGTGTTTGGATATACACTGCCACCTAATACTCATTAAATCACTAAAAATATGGAGTTGATCGCTGATGCTAATTTTGTGCCTCTTAATTTGCACAATTTGCTCTGCCACTCGACAAATGCTACTTGAAGAAACTGATAAAATCCCTCAAATATAGATATGATAAATATTGCCTTTAAATTGATTGAATCATTCTACCAAATATAAATGTGAAGATCAAATTTGAATGGAGAATCACCATAGATATCTGGAGATATAACAGTTCTGCATAATTAGAATCTTCATGATCCCTATCCAAATTCAAGCCTACTACCAAATGTAGATATGAGTTGTCGATAGTTCTATTCATGTTGTGCTTTCTAAAAACTCCTCCATACTTTTCCTTGATCTTTCTTAACTTTCCCTTTTGACCACGGCCCACCTTGCCAGATGGTGCATTCATGTCTAGTTTTTCATCTGTAGAAATGGTTTTAGTTTGTGGAGGTCTATTACCTAAATTGTCCGTCTCTAGACATTTTTCACTCATCTCTTGGTTTATACTACTTTCAACACCATCCTTTGTTCCCTTTTTTAATTTTCTTCTTTCTTCCTTTAACAAATATGGATTCTCTCCGTGTGAAGGATTATTTGGGTGATCAAGTTCATTAATGTCTCTTGCCTCTGATGTCGTCGAGTAAATTTCAAGGCCATATTTGTTGCTTCGCTCTTTTCCATACAATTTGACTGATCCAAGCCCCAGTAATTTTCCCATGAGCTCTTCCATGTCTGATAAATTTTGGCCAAGTGTATTTGCTACTTCAGTTTATTAAATCTTAACTTTGCATAAATTATGAAAAGACTTTAATTATTCTATATGAGATTAGGTTTAAAAACTAAAATATTTGTAAATGCATAAAATATTTAAAAATGAAATCAAAACAGTCTAAACTTTAGGAAAAAGAGAAAATCAATCAAAGGGTAAAAGGTCAAAGGTAAATAATAGGCGTAGGGAAAATAGCTAACAGACCTAGGACAAAAAGCATGCTTGTAGAATCTTTTTTTTTGTATTGAGAAGTTTGTGACTGGTAGATTATTTTATGTGTATTGCAAAGTTCATCAATTTTATTTATGACCTAAATTTGTTGGGTTCAGTACTTGTTTTATGATTTTTTTTTTGTAACGGTCATTCAAAATTAAAATGTTTTTGGGTGGTTTGTTTCGATGTGTAATTTCTATCATCGTCAATAAATGGATCTAATATTTATGATAAATATATGATTTAGATGGAATATGATACTTCATTTCCATCGTGATTGTATATAATGTGTACATCGCATGTTTGACTTGAGATGTAGACATTATGTTATTTGATATCTAGTCTTTTGCATTCAATGAGGGTGATAAAACAATTTTACCACATTTTGCATGCTTTCAAAATTTTCAAGGACATGGATACAAACACCTCCTTAATTTATATGATAAAAAGTAGTCTTTATCATAGTAGTTTTAATGATATGCATGATGATGCATTAATGTGATTTCTATTCTTGTTAGTGTATGTTCTTATTTCTAATAACCATTGCAAGTTTCTAACTAACTCTAAAAGTTAGAAATGAAATGACATAATTCATATCTTGATTATTAACAAAAGAAAGGAAAAAGTGTCATTTGTATCTATAAACATGTAAGAACGTTATTTTTTCTTAAAAGGTAGATTAAAAGGGAGAGATTTGGAAAATAAGATAATTGGGAATTCATGCACTATATTAAGGTTGTGGGTCCCAATGATACTCCACATTGTAATAATGGTTTGTGGATTCCATAATCACTCCACAGTGTAAAGTGTTCAATTTTATCAGTTTGTCGATATGCCAAGGTTTGGGTCCCCACGTGTCCTTTGCATGATTAAGGGACGATATAAAAATTCAAGTCCCCACTTTACCTGAATCTAGTTAGTGTAGTTGTGTTTCACCAAAACCTCTAGTTGTGAGTGACCCAATACTACTTGTGAAATGTATAAATAAATCCCTCATGTCCTCATTCATGCATTTGTTCATTTGATGGTCTAGGAGTTGAGTGATTCGAGCTCTGGCATATTCTCTTCTATTGCACTACCTTAGTAATATGCAGAATCAAGAGATGAGTCTTTCTAGAAAAAATTTCACCAAGAAATTACAAAATTTTATAATTTGATGAAATATTTTGCAATATATTATAATTCAGTGAAATATTCACCAATATTTTATAATATATTATAGATTAGTGAAAGATTCACCAAGATTTTACAAGATTCTATAATAGCATGAAATATTATCCAAAAAATTATATATACATATTTTATCATTGATAAAATAACCTTCAATTGTTTCTATATATTAGGTAGATTCACCCATTTTATACATATAATTTTCGGGGGTGTTCTTAAAATTATCCCTGGTCGCTATAAGAAGGATTATAGATATAACAATGTTCAAAAAGTGAATGGATCTAATGATACCCCTTCCACAAAGGTGAAGACCTCCTTAGAAGAAGGAGTGGATGTGTACATATACTCTACATGTACCTGTTTATATCATGATGCATGGATGATTGATTCAAGTGCATCTTTTCATATGACTCCTCATAGGGAGTGGTTTTGTGAATATAAAAAATACAATGGAGGAGATGTCTTCTTAGAAGATGATTCAACAATAAAAATAATTTAAATTGTTAGAGTTAAGTTATATCTCAAGGATGGAAGGGTTAGAACTTTCCCTAGGGTTCTACACATTCATGATCTAGATAGAAACTTGATTTTCATCGAAAAGATGGGTGATGTAGGTGTATAGACTGTTTTTACAAAAGATACATGAAAAATGGTTTGAGGATCAATGGTCTTGATAAGGGGAGCCCAAAATGGAACTATGTACAAACTATTGGGAAGCACAATCACTGATGGGTGTAACACTTCCGTTGTGCTTGAGGGAGGATATAATAAAGGAAGAATCCCTACTATCTCTAGAGGAAATACAATGTTATGGAATTAAATATTGGGGCATAGTGGAGAGGATGGCCTTCGAGAATTACAAGGTCAAGTTATGGTTGAAGGTATGTTTTATTTCACACTATATTTCGATGCATTCCGTCATTAGGTATATATGTGTATTAATTTCCATTTATAGATGCTTTCTTGTGGAACACATGGATAGTATTGCCTTCAAAAGAAACATGAAGTATTTGTTACATTTAAATAATTTAAGGCTCTTATAGAGAATTAGACATAAAATAAAATAAAGGTGTTGAGGACATATAATGGTGGTGAGTTATGTGGGAATGAACTAGAGGAATTTTGTAGCAAGTGTGGAATAGCAAGGCAAAATACTATTGCATACACACCTCAACAAAATGGAGTTACATAAATAATGAATATGACACTCATGGAAAATGAACGGATTGTGCTTAGTGGTATTGGTATAGGAAAATAATTCTTGGTACGGGTAGTGGATACTACATGTTACTTGAGAATCAATCACACCCACATTATCATTGGTTGAAAAAACTCCACATGAAGTATGGGCAAGTTAGTAACCCTCTATGAAATATCTTAAAGTTTTTGGGTGTGATGCATATTTAGGTGTTCCAAAAGAAAAAAGAAATACCTTGGATATTAAAGCTGAAATGTATCTATATTGGTTATAAATATGGTGTGAAAGGTTTTAAACTTTGCAACCTAATAACGAAGAAAATTGTTTACATCCAAGATGGTGTTTTTAAAGAGGTGAAATATATTCCTACATAGGAAGTCACTCCAATGGAAAAGGAACCAAAGGAAATAGTGATTGAATTAGAATATGAAGAATCTAACTCAATGGAAGAATCCAAAACAAAATAATAAGAACCTAATATCCCGTCTTTGAGGAGATCATATCAAGAAACAAGGAAACTAGAAAGTTGTTCCCCCTTGTGATTTTCTGTCTTGTTTCAATTTATCTATTACTTGTGATGATCCTAGAAATTTGAAGGAAGTTGTTTATTTAGAGGATAGTGATATCTTGAAGAAGGCCATGATTGAAGAAACATTGGATGCCTTGGATAAAAATGAAGCTTGGAATCTAGTTGAGTTACTATATTGAAGAAAAAGCATTGGTAGATAATGATTGTTTAAGAAGAATTTGAATGCAAAAGATAAAGTGGAGAATTACAAAGAATGCATAGTAGCAAAGGGACATTCCTAGGTAGAGGGAATTGATTTTGGTGATTTTTTTTCCCAATTTATAAATTAACTTCTATCATAATCCTTATTTCTATTGTTGTTGCTTTTGACCTTGAATTAGAGAAGATAGATGTGAAGATAACATTACTACATGGGGATCTTGAAGAATAAATATGCATGAAACAACCATAAGGTTTTACAGTAAATGGAAGGAAAGAGCTAGTCTACAATCTAAATAAGTCCCTTTATGGTCTAAATAAATATCCAAGGATTTGGTACCAAAATTTTGACACATACATCCTTGGATTGGGGTTTGTGAGAAGAAAGGTTGATCACTATGTATATTCCAAGTAGGTTAGTGATCGGTTCATCAATATAGTATTATGTGTTGATGGCATGTTGTTGATTGGAAATGACATGAATGTCATAAGGGAGGTTAAATCATAGTTATCCTCTAAATTTGATATGAAGGATCGTAGTGATGCAAAATTTATTCTAGGAATGGAGATTAAAAGAGATCATGCAAACATGAAACTTTGGGTGAATCAAAGAAAATATGTTAGGATGATACTACAAATATTTAACATGTAGGAAAGTAATATGGTCAAGGTCCCTATTCCTATATGTGTAAATTTATCTATAGACCAATGTTTCAAGACACAAGAGGAAGAATACATGTCATGAGTTCCCTATGCTAGTGTTGTTGGTAGTTTTATGTATGCAATGGTATGTACCAGACTGTACATTACTCGTGCAGTAGGATTTTTTAGTAGATATATGTCAAAACCATGGAAGGAGGACTAGATAGTTGTAAAGAGGGTATTCAAATATTTGTGTGGAACCATAGATTATGCAAATGCTACCAAGCAAGAGATGGACTATACAAAGTAATCAATTTATAGATATTTGTTGATGTTGGCTAGGATGGACATCATCTTGATAGCACAATATCTACAAGTGATTATGTGTTTAACCTATTTGCAAGATATATCAATTGGATGAGCAAAATTCAAGTTGTATTTCCAATACTCTCAACTATAGAAGTTGAATATATGGAAGCAACCCGTGTAATTAAAGAAGTTGTATGGTTGTAGGGATTGTGTTTAGGTATTGGGTTTGTATAGAAAGATATAAGGTTAGATTGTGGCAGTCAAAGTGTAATATTTTTGGAAAAAAAAACCTTTCTTATAATGCTAAAGCAAAGCATATTGATATGAAATATCACCTTGTGAGAGATATGATTGAAGACAAGAAGGTGTTGATGGAAAAGGTTTACACCTTGAAGAATGTTGAAAACCAGTTGAAATTTTTTGTTAGTACTATATGGTGTAGAGAATATATGGGAATTGTTTTCCTGGACATGTGACCCTATCAGTATGTCTCTCATTGTTATCCAATTAAAACAACAAGTAGGAGAATGTTGGGTATGTGTTATATTCTTTCCATGTGGGTGCCCTAGCTTGGTTGGCGGGCGGGGGGGCGGGGGGTCATAGAAAGGGTGCACCAATTCCCTCCCCCCATACTCCATGAAGTCCACTATGGAAAGGTGTGGTATCCCCTTTGTGTTACAAGACAAAGGCGAGTACAAAAGTTTTGGGATATTTTTGTTTTTTTTCTAAAAATATGTAACTTAATCCCAGTCAAGGGATTGGGGTCTATATCTAATCTAGGTTAACAAATTAGGGTTTGGAATGATACAAAATACCTAAATATTGTATTTTGAATGTTTAAGAAACACAATGAAAAAGACAACTAAAATCACTTAGGAAATTAAATTACTTTTCCCCAAATACTCAAATAACTTAGAAAAAACTAATTTAATTTTTCCCAATGCAATATTAATGTAAAATTATATGATCAAGTGCAATTTTTCCTCTTCAATGATTAATTAGACTAGAACTAGGAAAATTTTAATTAAAACTATAGTCATGTCCATAATTAATCCCACATGTGTTGAAATAATCCTATATAAACCCTTAGCACCTGGAAAACTTCCAAGGAAGACAAAATTCCACAAAATAAGAATGGATATATGTTGTAGGGAAAATGCCCCCCCCAAAAATTCCAAAAGGTTGTGGAAATTTGAATTGGAAGCATTTCATGCACATGCATAAAATTATGTAGGTTTCCCACTAATGGAATGTTGATTCAAATTTAGGTATTTCCAAATTGGTAAGAGAATTATGACTTTCAATTGCATAGGATGAAATTGAAAACCAATTGGAATCCAAAACATCTCTCTCATTGAAAAAATACTAAGTTTTTCCCATAAAAGTACATTCATGAAAATTTGCATTGAAGTCATTAATGGAGTCTGAAACACCTTTTCTGAACTAACTGATATATAGCAGTAGTGATTAATCTGATGGCACATACCTAAAAAAAGGTCCAAACAAGTATCTAGAAATGTCCTTAGAATTAAATTATACCAAAGATATCTCAAGATATGGTATGTCTCCATTTGACCACTTACAACACTGAAAACCTTGTATTGATTGGATACATCTAAAACACCAACTTGATTATGCATAACTAAAAAAAAATCCTTGATGAGCCAACAAGAAAGAATGTATATTAAACAAATTGATCCATATGGGTATAGGTGGCCACCCACCTATTCCACTGGCTCAAAACAGTTTTTCAGTTTGGCAATTTTCTTGTAATTTTCAACAGTTTTTTGGGTCCCAAACTTTTGGTGTGGTTTTGAGGCCCTAAACGATGTTTTTTGGTGATTCGAGGGTGGAAATGGTTTCAATGGCATGCATTTTTCCCTAGACAAAAATATTAAATCTAGGATATACCTTTCCAATGGGCTATTGAGTGCCCCAAGCAGAGATTGTATGCAAAAGTTATGACCCGAAGAAGTTGTTTGTTCAACTAACCACCTTGGGGCCGCAAACTTTATGATGATTGATCTCCTAGGATTATGGTTAGGTTTTTATTCCTCTCCAAGGATTTATGATAAAAGTACCTTTTGACCTCATTTTTTATTCATCCTGTCACAAGTGAGCATAATCACCACATCTCTTCTAAGAGATACAGCTACCACCATTCTAGTTGCTTTTGTTTTACAGTTTGTTTTGTTCCATTCATTTAATAGAATTTGAGTTTATTGTATCACTCTATTTATTTCCATATATCTATGTCTGTGAATATATATTCTCTTTCATTTCATTCTCACATAAATATGGATCACTAGTATCAAGGCTTTCTACTCTTGTGTTTTCTCAGTGCATGTGCCCGACAAGATCTAAATATCGAGAGTTGGGTCTCGAACTAGTTGAGCTTGTGTAAAATACCTCTCATCGTCCCAAGAATCCTCACATAGTAGGAGAAGAAAATATATATGATGGAGTAGGATGTCCTATTGAATTGTTGCTCGATGAATCCCTCTTGTGAAAGAGGAACGAGATTATTGATAAATTCGCCCAGACCCTTCGAATAATGACGACGACGGAAAATGCACCTTCAACGAGCAGTCGTTTAGGGGGTGCAACTCCCTTCCAGGTACAAGCTAATTTTGACATCCCCTTAATTGAAGGAAATATAGACTCATATGCTTTGGAAAAAAGGTTGAATCTGTTAGAGGGTTACTTCTATGTTCAAAAAATTTTGATAGTGAAAATATCACCTTCGCGCTCCTTAATTCCCTCCCCCATATCAAATAATGGTTGGATAAATACTGCGAGAGGAATGTGAGGGATGAATATAAGATGTTCAATATAGAACCCACTTGGGAATATTTTTTCAATGTCATCAAAGACGAATCCTACCCTATCAAAAAATATGATGATCAATACGCCTGGTGGATGACATTGCATCAGGAAAGAAACCAAATAGTGTCAGAGTATACCAATATTCCATACCCTCTATTCAAAGTTGGGTATTAGAGAATCTGAACGACACTTGGTTCTAAATAACTGTAGTGACTTACATAGGTACATTCAGTCAAAGATGGATTTCCTGGACATATCCTCACTGGGAGCAGCTTACCAAGATTCCATCAAGATCGAGAAAAATTTTAAGAAAAAGAATAAGCAATATTTTGGGTCTGCAAATCAACAGCAGAAGCTTGGAAAAAGTGTCCCTAATTCATAACCCAAAGGAGAGATCAAGGATGGACAAAGTCCTGACAACCATTCCAAGCCGTAGGAAAAGAAGGCTAATGGGAAATGGAAGAAGTACACCAGAAATTGGTGTGAGTTCCACAAAATCCCCTACCATGACGTTGATGAATGCCACTCAAAACAATCAATATTGGTCAAGAAAAAATCATAGGATCCAGACTCTGGATCAGACACTGATGCATAGAAAGAAAGGGGTAACCATATCATTGATGCAGAACATAGCACCATCATCGCAAGTGAAAAGAACCAACCAGAAGAGTCATAGGATCCAGAGGAAGGGGAGTGCCTCTTCCATTTGTAACTATGGGTTCAGGGGAGTCCGCTACATTTCATTGTTGACAATGGTAGTCAAAAGAACCTCATCTCGGCCGAGGTTGTCAAAATATTGAAGCTATTGATGGTTCCACATCCCCAACCCTACAACATTGGTTGGTTGATCCATGGATGAGACATATGTTAGGATTATTAATCCTCCCTTGGTCAAATGTCTATTAGATTAATTATTGGCTAACTTGGGAAGCTTAAATTAATTAAATGAGTCCACTAGTGCAATTGGGTCCACATGGCCCAATGGGGCCACATTTACCAGTCATTGAAGTGTGGGGGACAATGCTAGAGGTTAAATTCCACTTACTACATGTGCATGCATCAGTAAGGGCACCTCCTAGACTAATCCCTACATTTGAGGAGCCACTGGGAGTCCCGGCACCAACATAATTCAATTAGTTGGAGTTAGCACTAGTTAGCCTCACTTAGCCTTCAGTTACTTTGAGATGACTCACTATTAGCTACCTAATGCATGCTTTGCATGGATAATGCATGCATGCATGTGGAGGAGAACTTTTTTTCACCTACCACACTCAATTGCATTGATTTAACTAGTTGTTACCGCTTATTGGAGTTATTGGTCATCGGAGAGTTGATTTGATGGAATTCGATATTGATTGGGAGACCTTGAGTTAGAGATTTAGTTATTTATAGTCTTATCTACTTGGAGGATTCAAATTCATTACTCATGCATTCGAATTCTACCTATTTGTAATCTATTGTACACCAGATATTATTATGATAAATGATACTATAAATTCCTGAGCAATACTTGTATGTTTCCTATGTGCTTTGTTTTGCTTAGTTTGTATCTTCATTCTCCATTCAATTGTTGCAAACATTATTAGAAATCTCTGCTTGAATATCTAAATTGATTTCAAATTCTAATATGGTATCAGAGCCTTCTCAAGAAGGTTTCATGCTTATTTCTCCTCATTGATCATCAGAAGTAGCTAGCTTTCCACAGAAGTCCCCTATGAAAATTTGCTAGCTTTGGATTCATTCAGAGCAGTGGAGAGGGCATGACGGACCCTAAAAACATGTTCATGTCTGGAGGAAAAACATGATTCTAACAGTTCATATGTTTTAGTGTTATTTGTAGTGAAATTGGCAGGTGCTACGTAGATTGAGAGAAGCATTTGCAGTCTTCCAGCTGGAGCAATTATGAGTTCTCAAACTCCTGATCCACGGATCCTCACAACTTCCAATTACCTTGATTGGAGGATTGATATGCAGCTATCCTTGCACAAGCATGGCTACCATAGGACCATACATGGATGGGAGGCTGAGCCTCATGATTTGGTTGAGTGGAACAAGTTTTTGAACCGTTGTGATGAAGCATTCAAGTACTTATGTACTTATATTTCCATATATCTCCTCTTCCATCTGGAAGGATTTAGGACTCCCAGAGAAGCATGGGAGAATCTTGATAGCTTGTTTAACAAACAAGATGAGCTTTAGGGATACATTCTAGAGAATGAGTTGGTATCTTTACATCCTAGCGGTTTCAAGACTATTGAGCAATTCTTCTCCAAATTCAAGTCTATAGTACTCGAATTCAAACAGTGTAGGATAGAGCGGAAGAATGAGCAGAATGTCCTTTCTATACTCAGCAAACTAGGTCCTAAGTACTCTATCTATGTCTCTATGTTTTATTCCAAGCAATAAATATTTCCTACTTGGAAACTACCTTCTCTAGATTCATTCTACGATTCCTTAATCAAAGAACAAGACAAATTGATTTGAATGGGATTCATCCAGACTTCCAAAGATAAATCTCTATTGGTTACTGACTCTTCCAAACTACAATCAAATGGGAAATCAAAGAACAAGGATCCAAAGGCAGCTGATTCGAAGCTTAAATCAAATCAGCAATCTTCCGAAGGGGCCTCTGGCTCTAAGAAGAAGAAATTTGAAAAGAAGTTATGTCTGTATTGTGAAAAGGGATACCATCTTGAATAAAATTGTATGAGGAAGCAACTTGATGAGATGTCCACTCTTCTCAAGTAGCACAACATTTCTCCTCCAAGAGCAAAGAAGCCTAATGAAGAAGCATAGATAGCAGATGTCGAAAGGTGTCATGCTTTGAAAGCAACTCTCTCTTCATCCTCGTCATAAATTATAGATTTTGGAGCCTCCAACCACATGGTTTCCTCCAGATAATCCTTCTCTACTCTTTCACTATTAAAGGGGCCTAATATTCACATGGGAGATGATTCCTAGATTCCAATAGAAGGAAGGGACTCACTCAGAGCGAAGCATGGTGAGTTCAAGATGGTCTCATATGTGCCCTCCCTTGCTCCTAACCTATTATCTATTTACCATATGACACATATAGGCTCTCCCAAGAGGGTCACATTCGATTCAGACTCAATTGAGATTACAGAAAAAGGCACTGGAAATCTTGTAGCGAAAGGTATTGCAAATCACTCTACCAAAGCTTATGAGTTTTCACATTTCTTTCATGTTTCTCCTCCTACAAATTTATTGTCTCATGCTAACAACACCAGCAAGATTTGGCATGAGAGATTTGGTGATCTCAATTTCAAATATCTGAAGCAGCTCCACAATGATAACATGGTTGAAGGTTTTCCCTCCATCCAAACTTCCGATGGAGTGTGTACTAGGTGCTTGGTAGGTAAGCATCCAGAAAAGAAGTATGATGTTGGGAAGGCTCATAGAGTTGTCTCTACACTTGATTTGATACACAGTGATGTAGCTGGACCTATGCCCACAAATTCAATTAATGGTTGCAGGTATTTTCTGACCTTTATTGATGATTGTTCTAGGTACTGCTGGATCTATTTCATGAAGCTAAAATCAGAATTTTTTGATATTTTTAAAATTTTTATAGCTATGGTTGAAAACAGCTTCAATAAGAAGATCAAGTCAATAAGATCTGATGGAGGAGGAGAATATCTCAAAAGAGATTTCCAAAATTTCTATGAATCAGAGGGGATTCGAATGTGTTATCTCCCAAAATAAATTTATTTTGAAAGTAGGAAGAATCTCCTTGTGTAATGAAAGATATGAGTATCACTGAAAAATTGAAAGCCTCTGTTTTTTATTTGGATGAAAATTTTACAAGTTATAGCTTTCGATGGCTTAGGCGAGGACTATCGTAGCTCATTACCCACCGAAAAGCTATGTTTCAGTGGCTAAATAGTTGAACATGGGCCAAAGGAGAACCACCGAAAGTGGTTTGAGTGAGCAGATTCAAAGTAATACTTTCGGTGGCTTAGGTGAAACTACAGAAAACTCATTAGCCACCGAAAAGGGGCGCTTTCGGCAGACTAGAGAGAGAAATAAAAAATGTTTTAACTGCCAAAAGAGAGTGGCAAGCAGCATCAGGAAAAGTACATTCGGTGGCTTAGGCGAGGCTTAGAACATCTCATTAGCCACCGAAAAAGGTCACTTTCGACAGATTAGAGAAGGGTGCAACACATATGCTAACCATCGAAAGCTGGAAGACAAACATCAGGTGAAAAACCCTTTCGGCAGTTTAGGCGAAAGCTAGAGCATTTTATTAACCAAGGAAAGAACAGGTTTTCAGAATATTAAAAGGTTTTCTGACGGGGTCGTTATCTATTGAAAGAATAAATTCACCACGGCGACGGGGTAAAGGTTCCGGCAGCTTAAGCAAGAAAGACAAAATTTTGTTAGCCACCAAAATCTAGCTTTTCGGTGGCTAGCTGACAAAATCATGGAGGAACTTAACCACCAAAAGGGAAAAATAAGGAAATGGTTAGGAACTGTCATGTCTGACCCCGTCGGTAAGATAAAAGAGCATTCGAGAGCATGATTACCCACTAAAAATATCTGGAGCCGTATGACTGCATAGGAAATGAGTGAAAAGGGTCGATTATGCAGATGGCAAAAGACTGATCTGACTACAAACCTTCATTTTTCCTCCACCTGTCCAAAGGATCATTAAATAGCCACTGAATGCTTTGGCTGAAGTAGGTTACGATGATGCGGGAAAAGAGATCTCAAGGGTCGAGCTGCTGTCATCATTTTTGTGGCCTCATCCTCCATAAATGACAGAAAACCCTCATAATCAGTGCCATGGGACTCCATCATATTTCATTGTCAAAATTAGCATTTTTCCATCAGAAAAACTAGCTCTGAAAGAGCAGCCTGCTAAAGCACACTGTGTACAAAGTCTAAAAAACTGTTTTGCAGGTGCCTAGGAGATACACCCATCAGGATGAAGAAGAGTGGACCAACTCTCAGGCAGGAGCTAGGTGATATCAGTTATTTAGAATCCCATCTAGAGTTCTGCAGACTATTCTAGGAGTTCTGTGAAAAAATACAAAGCTTCCATCAGCAGGTGGCTGAAGCTTTTGCCTTGTCATTCGATGGTTCAAAGGAAATCATAGGAAAAGAGGAGTTTCTTATAGATGAAGCACTAACAGCTGAGGTGACAGAGCTCCCTTCAACAAGAGAGAAATGGTTTAAGACCACCATACCAAAAGAGGTGGAATTCAAGTCATACCTTAAGCCTGAGCATAGAGGAATAATATGGAAGAAGAGTGTGCCATCATCATGGCTGGAAGAGAACTGGAAGAAGCTGTTGAAGGCCATTGTGGTCTATTTAACCTGTGAAGGGAGATATAGTAGAGCAATGATCTACCATTTCAAGCTCATGAACCACTTCATAAGTAAAAAATCTCTCAATCTTCCCTTTGATTTATACAAAAGTCTAGGGAAGATGGCACATCAAGTGAAAGCCCAGCCATCCAAGATTGCTGGTAGGCTTTTCCACCATGGTCTTATCCAGTTATTGGTCCAGGAGCTGTTGAAGAGAAGAAATATGGCTTGGCCTTATTTTCTATTCTAGAATGGCTTTGATATAGGCCTTCAGCCAGAGGAGAAAGGGAAGTCTCCTGCCAAGAAATCCAACACACTAAGGAGTGGGAGAAGAAGGAGCAGGGCCATTTCCCCAGCTGTACCAATAGAACAACCTCCCTCCTCTTCCAAGACCAAGAAGGAAAAAAGGAATTTGGACTTCAGTGAGAAAGGTTAGGAGGCAGAAGCACACCAGGAAAATGTCTTAAATCTACCCTATTTAGATTCTAAGGAAGAATCGGCCAGATTATTCAAATCCCTAGCTCTTCTCAAAATTTCTTCTAGATCTGAAATAGATGTTGCTGGTGGCCCCTTAGGGTTTTCTCTGGTACTTGGTCTTCTTAAAGCCACTTTATTTCAATGGATTCACCAGATAGATGATTACAACCAGAATAGTGTCCAATCTTTGTCTATCATCAAACAAAAGATATATGTCATCTCCCAAGGAAGTTGAGCTTTAGACTCCTCTCCCCGGCAACAGCACCAATTTGTTATCACTCCAGGAAACTCCTCTAGGTTGTATCTCTAGATTTCCTGGTAACTTACAATGCTTTTAGGGTTTTCTGATATGGATCAAGTTAGGTGGCCTATATAACCTTCCACTCTCAAGACATGCATGAAGCTCACTCAATTACAAGGATTTTAGTTACAACTTGTTCAGTAATTTAACAATAAGGTGCAGGGATGGAGAACTCATCAAGCTGGTAGACTTACATACAAAATAGATACATATAAATGGATAAATCCTGATAAGGATGGTACTTATAAATCAAATCACATTAACACACCAATAGGATGGCAGCTATTAGTTATTAATCAACTTGAAAATAACCTAAATACACATTCAGGCATAAGTACAGTAAAGACAGAGATAATGGTTGAACAAATCATAACAAAAGAGATTATATTCCAGAATGAAAAAAATGAGAAGCTGACAGTAGTATAGGATTATAAATCCCCGAAGTTGAACCTTTTTTATAAAAATAGTCTTAAGCTTTATAGCCTTTTACAAAATATACATATCCTAAAAACTTGGATCTATTTTTACAAAATTAAACGAAGTAACAGTTTTTTGCAAATTAGGGTTTGAAACCATACCTAACTACTTGTCTAACTACAATGAAGATTTAGTTCACTAACTGAATATTAAATAATTGAAGCAATGATGGTGATCACTGCTGCCGGTCCTCTACCAGTTAGACTACTGATTTCTCTTTGATAGCTAGGGTTGGTATCCTTCGGTGTGGTTATGTCATAGTGGATCTCACACAGACCTTTACTGATGCATCCCTCAGCACCCTTTGTCTTCATATCACGTTAATGAACCATCTGCAGTTGCCCAAATATGGTTATGTCTGCCAAAAACTTGCTTTTAAGCCTGTATCCGCTTTCGGTGGTTAAGCGGTGGTGCTTTCAATGGCTAATGGACTGTTCCATCGTCTTCCTAAGCCACCAAAATCCTTGTTTACCAAAATTATTAGGATTTCATCAAAAATGTCTTTTCATACCTATTGGCTCAGCGTTCCTCTTCTGCAGGCTTCGTGCTAGGGGTGTTAACATCGCTTTGGCTAGCTTCAGGAGGCTGGAGACTGATGGTTGCTTCAGCTAGGGTTGATAAGGCAAGGTGACTGATAGGGTTTGCTTTGGCTTCCTTCAGCTACAGCCTTTGGAGCCTCACCATTCTGTATAACCTGGTATTGTCCCTTAGGTATCTTTTGTTCAGCCTTTTCAAGAAGATGTATCTTTCCCTCTACTACAGGTAGGAATTGTGTAATAACTTGTTTCTCCTAGTCAATGTCTCATTATTTCTCTTTAGTTCTCTTTCCAAGACCTCCATTTCATAAACCTGCTTCATTAGCAGATTGATCTTTTGTTAGGATCTGTATATTTTGTAAAAGGCTATAAAGCCTAATACTATTTTTATAAAAAATGTTCGACTTCGGGGATTTATAAGCCTATACTACTGTCAGCTTCTCATCTTGTTCATTCTGGAATATAAGCTCTTTTGTTATGATTTTTTCATCCATTATCTCTGTCTTTACTATACTTATGCCTAATGTGTATTTAGGTTATTTTCAAGTTGATTAATAGCTAATAGCTGTCATCCTATTGGTGTGTTAATGTGATTTGATTTATAAGTACCATCCTTATCAGGATTTAGCCATTTATAAGCATCTTTTTTGTATGTAAGTCTGCCAGCTTGATGAGTTCTCCATCCCTGCACCTTATTGTTAAACCACTGAACAAGTTGTAACTAAAAGCCTTGTAATTGAGTGAGCTTCAAGCATGTCTTGAGAGTGGCAGGTTATATAGGTCACCTGACTTGATCCATATCAGAAAACCCTAAAAGCATTGTAAGTTACCAGGCATCCTCAAGATACAACCTAGAGGATTTTCCTGGAGTGATAACAAATTGGCGTCGTTGCCGTAGAGAGGAGTCTGAAGCTCACCTTCCCTAGGAGACGACATAGATCCTTGCTTTGATGATAGACAAATATTGGACACTATTATGTTTGTAATCATCTATCTAGTGACTCCATTGAAATAAGGTGGCTTCAAGAATACCAAGTACCAAAGAAAACCCTAAGGGACCACCAGCAACATTTGTTTCAGATCCAAAAGAAATTTTGAGAAGAGCTAGGGCTTTAGTAAGATATACCAATAGTGCTGCACAAGAAGCCACATCAAGTATTTCAAGAAATTTTTCTACTATTATTTCTTCTGCTGAAACACTTAATTCTCAGGAATTTATAAACACATCAGAAAAGCCTAGGGTTTGGGCATCTTCAAACACTACTGCTTGTGAAGATCCAATCTGGGGTGACTCCACTGGGATAAGTATACCACCACCTTCTCAACAAGGGCCTTCATCAGGGCTGCCTTCCTCAACCCTGTCCATACCCATTTCCAAGATGGCTTCTCCTCAATTGACCAAAATGGAAAGGATCCTGGTAGCTAGGTATGCACCCCTTAATTTTCCAAATCCCCTCTCTGCCATGCCTACTGGAGATTACCTAAAGTATATGCCTAAGTTCACAGGAGAAGGGGATTTCATGGCTGAAGAGCATCTAGAGGCATTTTACAGCTATTCTGAGAATATTAACATAGAGCAAGAAGATGTGTGGACTAGGGTTTTTGTGCAAAGCCTAGATGGTCAGGCTAGGAAATGGTTTAAGGAACTGCCTGTTGGATCAGTGGCATGCATTGAGGCCCTAGATGACATCTTCCTAAAGCATTGGGGAGAGAGGAGAGATCACCTCTACTATATCACAGAGTTCAGCAACCTGAAAAGGGAAAATGGGGAGTCTGTCTCCAACTTCACCAAGAGGTTCAACAATATGTACAGCAAGATCCCCACTGAAATCAAACCCACTGATACCTCAGCTAGGATAACTTATGCAAATTCCTTTGACTCTAATTTCTGCCTACTTCTCAGAGAAAGGAGGTCTTCCTCCTTATCACTCATGCAAGATGATTCCCTAGAGGTAGAATCAAACATTTTGGCATCTCAGAAGGTCAAAGGAAAGATAGACAAGAAGAAGTAGCCAGCAGACCCTATTGGTCCTTCTTCATCAGAGAACTAGATTGACAAAATGACAAAATTATTAGATAACCTTACTACTGAAATGTCTAAATTGAAGGATCAAGGGCAGATGCCTGTGAGGGGTAAAGGGCCAAGTGACTTTGCTCCTCGAAACCCTAATTTTTTCCCTTATAGAAGAGGAAACCCCCCAGTGCAGATTCTCAGAAGGGAGAGGAATCAAGGGGAATATCAGAGAATAATAGCTCCATTTCAAAATGTTGTACTAGAAGAAGAGCCAGAATTCATTGAAGAAGAAGGAGAGGCTGAATACAACATCCACTGCATGGAGGATGAGGTGGACTATTCTTTTCTGACACAGGCTGAATATGAGGAAGCCCCAATTAATGGGAAGATCACTGAAGAGACTGTATATTAGGCTGATGGTCAAGAAGGGTACAATCTAAGCTCTAGGTTGGTTGCTCCTCTCAACAAGAATGCTGGGCCTATCAAGCAGCCTATTGCACCATCCAAAAAGGTTGTTGTTTTGCCAAAGAAAGGGGTTGTCATATCCAAAACATTGCAGAAACTAGCACCTTCAGCCATTCCTGATCAGGTCCAAATCAACTTTCCAGGGAATGAGGTAAGGTTTCCAGATAGGCTGCATTATTCTTTCAACCTAGAGTCAGAAATTCAAAAATTGAAGATCCCTTTCCCATTAATTGAGCTAATGAGATATGATGCATTCAAGCCTTCCATTCTGAATTCCCTTCATACAAAGATGCATATTAACACTAACTTTGTTAACCTGCAAGATGACAAGCCTGTTGTAACCCTGGGCCCCATGATCGAAGATCTAAATGACTCATGCCTTCCTTTCTACATATCCCTGAATATCCATGATAAAATCCTCCATAATTGTCTGCTGGATTCAAGAGCCTCTCATAACCTAATTCCAAAGGCTGTCATGGATGAGCTTGGTCTCAGCCTCACCAAGCCTTACCATGATTTATTCTCCTTTGACTCCAGAAAAGTCAAGTGCTTGGGCCTCATCAAAGACCTAGTTGTGAACCTAACTTAGCTACCTTCGAAAAAGCATCATGATGGACATTGTAGTGGCTGACATCCCTCCAAAATTTTGTCTCTTGCTGTCTCGATCATGGAGAAAAAGGCTAGGTAGCACTCTTCAGATGGATATTACATATTCCACTATCCCCATGTTTCGAGGAGAAACTATGAGGTTGTACTAGGAGAATCAGTTAGCCTACATCATAAGCAAGGAGATCCATTCAGTGAATCACCCCATCTATGTAGTGGATACTGATTTTGGGTCATGCATTCTACATATAGATGATTCTCAGCAAATAGCATTCCAACTCACTGAGCCCACCTGTCAGCAGCCCAAAGAAGTGACCACAGCAGTTTGGAACATGTATTTTGATGGGGCTAGCACTCAAAGCTCAGCAGGTGCAGGTGTGGTATTGATCTCCCCTTCGAAGGAAAACATTCATCTGTCTTACAAACTTGATTTTAAAATGACTAACAACATAGCAGAATATTAGCCTTGCTGCTAGGAGTTAAATCTACCAAGGAGATGGGGATCATTTGCAAGATGAATTTTGGAGATGTAGACCTCATTGTATAGTAGGTCAACAACACTTTTCAGACAAAAAACATCAGACTGAAGGCCTACAGCGATGAGGTATGGAAACTAAGAGACTCCTTTATGCTTTTTGAACTGTCATATATACCTAGGGCTTTGAATCATCTGGTTGATTCCCTGGCTGTCTCTGCAAGTCTATTCATTCCTCCTTTACCTCCCAAGCTTAGCTATGATGTTCAAGTTAAATACAGGCCTTCACTGCCAGACAATGTCAAATTCTCGAAGGTGTTTGAAAATGATGACGAGCTTGGTAAATTCCTTCAACTAGTAGATGAATTATCTGATATGCACATAGACCAGGAAAACCTAAACATGGAGGAATCCAAGAAGCTCAAGTTGAAAGATAAAGTGGCTGATCAAAACATTGTCCAATTTCCCAGCAACTACATACCTCGAGGCCTAGTACCACTAGAAGATTTGTTCGACCACAATGACATCCCTTTTAATCCTGCCAAAAAGGAGCTAGATCCTACTGTCCAAGAGCAAAACTGATAAATTTTTCTACTAAATTGACTGCTAATCAGAGGTCAAATTTTTGCAGCCTGATAAAAGAGTTTGTTGATGTCTTTGCCTGGGAGTGCAGTGACTTGAAAACCTATGACACGAATATCATCCAGCACAGGATTCCTTTGGAGAAGGACACCATCCCCTTCAAGCAGAAGCTAATATCCATCAGTCCTCTCCTATTACCAATAATTGAAAAAGAAATCCATAAGCTCCTCAAATCCAAGATCATAATCCCCCTCAGGTACTCCAAGTGGATTTCAAACCTAGTGGTGGTGAGAAAGAAAAATGGAGAAATCAGGTTGTGTGTGGATTTTAGAAACATGAAAAAGTGTTCCAAGAAAGATAACTATCCACCGCCCAAGATGGAACACTTGCTACAGAAAGTCCCGGGGGCTAGGGTTATGTCCTTCCTAGATGGCTTCTCTGGGTACAAGCAAGCTGTAGTGCACCCTGATGACCAAGAGAAGACTTCCTTTACCACCCCCTGGGGCACCTTCATGTATACTAAAATGCCATTTGGACTAATGAATGCTAGGGCTACTTTTCAAAGAGCCATGGACCTAGCTTTAGTAGGATTGAAAGATAAATTTGTGCTGATATATTTGGATGACCTAACAGTTTATTCTCACAGCCATCATGACCACTTGCAGCATTTAAGGAAGGTATTTCTGAAGTGTAGAAGGTATGGAAGATCATTGAACCCCAATAAGTCCCAGTTTGTACTCAGTGAAGGAAAACTCCTAGGCCATATAGTCTTTGCTAAAGGTGTAAAGATCGATCCTGTGAGGGTGGAAGCAATTCAGCAGCTGTCAATACCGAGGTCAAAAAGAGACATTCAGTCCTTTTTAGGAAAGATAAACTTTGTCAGGAGATTAATCCCCAATTTCTCCGAGCTAGTAAAGCATATAACAGTCATGCTGAAAAAAGAGGCAGAACTAAAATGGACTGACTAGGCAAGAAAATCTTTTGAAGACATTAAGAAGGCCATCTGGAGGCCCCAACCCTAATTAATCTTGATTACACCAAGATTTTTTATATTTTGTCTTTTACATCCTATGACACAGTGGCAGCTGTACTATTACAAAAGAATGATGAGGGTCTTAATCATCCAATTGCATTCTTTAGCAAAACCCTGAGAGATGTTGAGCTGAAGTATGACCCAATTGAGAACCAGGCTTATGCCCTCATAAAATCTTTGAATACTTTCAGAATTTATATTCTCCATGCCAAGGTCCTTGCATATGTCCCTTCAGCTACTGTGAAGGATGTTCTGAATCAGCCTGACATTGATGGGAAGAGAGCTAAGTGGATGGCCAAGCTCATTGAGTTTGATATAGAGGTGAAACCCACTAAGCTGGTGAAGGGTCTAGGTCTGGCCAAACTCATGGCCAAAGAGAACTGTGAAATGATGGGAATAAATTTCACATGGGTCAAATCAGCAAAGGTACATATTGCAATAGCGATAGAAGTAGATCAAGATCAGAATGACATTCCATCAGTAGCTAAAAACATATCTTCATGTGAGTGGTACTCAGGTATTATTCATTTTTTGCAAAAATTAGAAGTTTCCCCTGATCTCACTCCTAACCAAGCATGAGCTCTTAAGTTAAAATCTGTTAAGTTTTGCATAATTGACAAACTATTTTACTGGAAAGATCAGTCTGGAATTTTGCTAAGGTGTTTAGATAAAGAGGAAGCAAAGCAAGTCATGCATCACTTTCATTCCAGCACATGTGGAGGCCACCACTATTGGAAAACCACAGCTCACAAGATCTTAAGAGAAGGATACTATTGGTCAGTCCTCTTTGTTAATGTATGCACTTTTGTAAGGGCCTGTGACCAATGCCAAAGATTTATAGGGAAGAAGCGGCTCAAATCCTTACCCCTTAGGCCTATTGTGGTGAATGGGCCTTTTCAGCAATGGGGTCTGGATTTCATAGGTGAAATAAATCCATCTTCCAATGGAAAACATAAATGGATCTTAGTAGCCACTGACTACTTTACCAAATGGATAGAAGCAGTACCCACCAAGAATGCCACTCATCAAGTCATCATGATATTTTTATATGAGAATATATTTAGCAGGTTTGGCTACCCATTAAGGTTGGTAATTGATAATGCACCAGCTTTTAAAGCTGGGGCATTAGTTAAAATGTGTGAGTCAATGGGAATTCAACTGGTGCATTCCACCTCATTCCACCTCCTATTATCCACAAGGCAATGGCCTGGCTGAGTCATCCAACAAAAGTTTAGTCAGGATTATCAGGAAACTGCTAGAGATAAATTAGAAAATCTGGGATTCAAAGATTAAGTTTTCCTTATGGGATGATAGGGTAACAGACAAAAGGTCCATAGGGACTTCCCCATTTAAGTTAGTTTATGGCACTGAGGCCATTTTTCCTATCCAGCTCATTCTTCCAGTGGCAAAGTTCTTTCAAGAAGAGGAAGATGAACCAAATGATATGGTGAGAAGGATGATGGACTTGGTGGAGTTATAGCAATTCAAGGAGCAAGTTATAGGAAAATCAGAAGCCCATCAACAAAGGATAAAGGGCATGTTTGACAAAAGAGCAAAAGAAGACAACTTCCAGGTTGGAGATTGGGTCCTCAAGTGGGATGTTGTCAGATAGGACAAGGGAAAACATGGAAAATTTAACTCCCTATGGATTGGCCCTTTTGTGATAGCCCATGTATATAATAATAACACCTTCAAATTGCAAAATCTGGAAGGGGAAGAGGTATTTGATGGACCAGTGAATGGGAAATTTTTGAAACTCTACTTTATTTCAGGCTCTGAGGCCTTATTATTGTAAATTAGTAGATAGTAGGTTTTTTTTGCTTACAAAATATACTCCATGCCCAATGGAATAGTAAATGAAGTGTTAAGTTATTTAGTTGCTTGCAGGGAAAGGCATTTTGGTCTGGGATTCTTGGGACCTCACTGGGAGGGTTCCATCCCCACGTAGGAGCCAGATGTTATCTCCCAAAATAAATTTATTTTGAAAGTAGGAAGAATATCCTTGTGTAATGAAAGATATGAGTATCACTGATAATTTGAAAGCCTCTATTTTTTATTTGGATGAAAATTTTACAACTTATAGCTTTCGGTGGCTTAGGCAAGGACTATCGTAGCTCATTAGCTACCGAAAAGCTATGTTTCGGCAGATAAACAGTTGAACGCAGGCCAAAGGCGAACCACCAAAAGTGATCTGAGCGATCAGAGTCAAAGTAATACCTTCGGTGGCTTAGGTGAGACTACAGAAATGCATTAGCCATCGAAAAGGGCGCTTTCGGCAGACTAGAGAGAGAAATAAAAAAGGTTTTAACCGTCGAAAGTGAGTGGCAAGCAGCATCGGGAAAAGTACATTCGGTGGCTTAGGAAAGGCTTAGAAAATTGCATTAGCCACTGAAAAAGTTCTCTTTCGGCAAATTAGAGAAGGGTGCAACACATATGCTCACCACTGAAATCTAGAAGACAAAAATCGGGTGAAAAACTCTTTCGGCGGTTTAGGCGAAAGCTAGAGCATTTTATTAACCACCGAAAGAACAGGTTTTCAGCAAATTAAAAGGTTTTCTGACGGGTTCATTATCTGCTAAAAACAAAAATTCACCACGGTGATGGGGTAAAGGTTCCGGTGGCTTAAGCAAGAAAGACAACGTTTCGTTAGCCTCCAAAATCCATCTTTTCGGTGGCTAGCTGAAAAATCACGAAGGATCTTAACCACCGAAAGGGAAAAATAAGGAAACGGTTAGGAACTATCACATCTGACCCCATCAACAAGATAAAAGAGCATTCAAGAGCATGATTACCCACCGAAAATATCTCAATTTGTATGACTACATGGGAAATGAGTGAAAAGGGTCGATTATGCAAATGGCAAAAGACTGGTCTAACTGCAAACCTTCAGTTTTCCTCCACCTGTCCAAAGGATCATCAAATAGACACGGAATGCTCTGGATGAAGTAGGTTATAGTTATGTGGGAAAAGAGATCTCAAGGGTCGAGCTTCTGTCATCATTTTTGTGACTTCAACCTCCATAAATGACAAAAAACCCTCATAATCAGTGCCATGGGACTCCATCATATTTCATTGTCAAAATTAGCATTTTTCCATCAGAAAAACTAGCTCTAAAAGAGAAGCCTGCTAAAGCACATTGTGTACAAAGTCTATAAAACTATTTTGCAAGCACCTAGAAGATACACCCATCAAGATGAAGAAGAGTGGACCAGCTCTCAGGCAGGATCTAAGTGATATCAGTTATTTAGAATCCCATCCATAGGTCTGCAGATTGTTCTAGGAGGTGGGCTGCTACAAGTTCTGTTAAACAATACAAGGCTTCCATCAGTAGGTGGCTAAAGCTTTTTCCCTATAATTTGATGGTTCAAAGGCTATCATAGGAAAAGAATATTTTCTTATAGATGAAGCACTAATAGCTGAGGTGACAGAGCTCCCTTCAATAGGAGAGAAATGGTTCAAGACCATGATACCAAAAGAGGTGGAATTTAGGTCATACCTTAAGCTTGAGCATAGAGGAATAATATGGAAGAAGAGTGTGCCATCATCATGGCAAGAAGAGAACTGGAAGTAGCTATTGAAGGCCATTGTGGTCTATTTAACCTGTGAAGGGAGATATAATAGAGCAATAATCTACCATTTCAAGCTCATGAACCACTTCAAAGGTAAAAACCCTCTCAATCTGCCCTTTTATTTATACAGGAGTCTAGGGAAGATGGCACATCAAGTGAAATCCCAGCCATCCAATATTGCTGGTAGGCTGTCCCACCATGGTCTTATCCAGTTATTGGTCCAGGAGCTGTTGAAGAGAAGAAATATGGCTTGGCCTTATTTTCTATTCTGGAATGGCTTTGATACGGGCCTTCAGCCACATTAGAAAGGGAAGTCTCCTTCCAAGAAATCCAACACACCAAGGAGTGGGAGAAGAAGGAGGAGGGCCATTTCCCCAGCTACATCAACAGAAAAACCTCCCTCCTCTTCCAATACCAAGAAGCCAAAAAGGAATTTGGACTTTAGTGAGAAAGGTCAGGAGGTAGAATCACACCAGGAAAATGTCTTAAATCTACCCTATTCAAATTCTAAGGAAGAACAAGAAGAGGATGCAGCCCTAGATCTGCAAATTGTACCAGTGTCTAAAGCATTTCCATTCACCACACCACAGGAGCAAGAGGAACCAACTGAAATGGCTTCCTCCAGCAAGCCTAGAAGTCAAAAGATCAATCTGCTACTGAGGAAAGTTTATGAAATGGAGTTCTTGGAAAGAGAACTAAAGAGAAATAATGAGACATTGACTAGGAGAAACAAGTTATTGCACAAGTCCTACCTGGAGCAAAGGGAAAGATACATCTTCTTGAAAAGGATGAACAAAAGATACCGAAGGGACAATACTAGGTTATACAGAATGGTGAGGCTCCAAAGGTTGCAGCTGAAGGAAGCCAAAGAAAACCCTAGCAGTCACCTTACCTTATCAACCCTAGCTGAAGCAGCCATCAGTCTCCAACCTCCTGAAGCCATCCAAGGGGTTTTTAACACCCCTAGCACGAAGCCTATAGAAGAGGAAAGCTGAGCCGATAGGTCTGAAAAGACATTTTTGATGAAATCCTAATAATTATGGTAAACAGGGCTTTCGGTGGCTTAAACAGACGATGGAACAGTCCATTAGCCACCAAAAGCACCACTTTCGGCAGCTAACGGGTCTGATAGACTGGCCTCTTAACCACTGAAAGTAGACAAAGGGTTAAAAGCAAGTTTTTGGTAGACATAACCGGTTTTGGGCGACTACAGATGGTTCATGGACGTGATTTGAAGACAAAGGGTGCTGAGGGATGCATCAGTAAAGGTCTATGTGAGATCCACTATGACATAATCACGCCAAAGGATACCAACCCTAACTATCAAAGAGAAATCAGTGGTCTAATTGCAAGAGGACCACCAGCAGTGATCACCAACATTGCTTCAGTTATTTAATATTCAGTCAGTGAACTAAATCTTCATTGTAGTTAGACAAGTAGTTAGGTAGGGTTTCAAACCCTAATTTGCAAAAAACTGTTACTTTGTTTAATTTTGTAAAAATAGATCCAAGTTTTTAGGATCTGTATATTTTGTAAAAGGCTATAACGCCTAAGACTATTTTTATAAAAAAGGTTCGACTTCGGGGATTTATAAGCCTATACTACTGTCAGCTTCTCATCTTGTTCATTCTGGAATATAAGCTCTTTTTTTTATTATTTGTTCAGCCATTATCTCTGTCTTTACTATACTTATGCCTGAATGTGTATTTAGGTTATTTTCAAGTTGGTTAATAACTAATAGCTGTCATCTTATTGGTGTTTTAATGTGATTTGATTTATAAGTACCATCCTTATCAGGATTTAGCCATTTATATGCATCTGTTTTGTATGTAAGTCTGCCAGCTTGATGAGTTCTCCATCCCTGCACCTTATTGTTAAACTACTGAACAAGTTGTAACTAAAAGCCTTGTAATTGAGTGAGCTTCATGCATGTCTTGAGAGTGGAAGGTTACATAGGTCACCTGACGTGATCCATATCAGAAAAACCTAAAAGCATTGTAAGTTACCAGGCATCCTCGAGATACAACCTAGAGGAGTTTCCTGTAGTGTTAACATAATGGAACACTTAGTTCCATACACATCACAGCAAAATGGTGTGGCTGAGAGGAAGAACAGATCACTGAAATAGATGGCAACATAGGCTTCTCCATGGAAAGAATATACCTTCTTCTCTTTGGGCTAAAGTAGTAAACTGTGCTTTGTATTTTCAGAATAGGGTTCCCCACAAGTCAGTGGTTGGGGTGACTCCATTTGAAGCATTGCATGGGTATAAGCCTAATGTTTCTCATCTAAGATTTTTTGGTTCCAAATCCTCGGCCAGGATACCACTTGATAAGAGAATGGCCTTCCAAGCCTAAAGTAGCAAATGCATTATGCTGGGATGTGCAAATGATGAAAAATATTACAAACTGATGGAGGTTGCTACCAGAATATGCTTCATTAAAAGAAGTGCCCAGTTTGAAGAAGATCAACTGCATGATACTCCTCTAGCAGCACATGAAGCTATAACCATTTCTCCTCCTATTTTTGATGATGATGATGATGTTCCATAGGTTTCAGATTCATATGAATAAGATCACATACAGCATGATCTTGTTATTAAGAATGAATATCAAGAGATTCTAGATCCAGATCCAGTACCCATTCCAAATCAAAATCCTAAACCCAGATGGGCTCAAATGCTTCTTGATGCAGCTGGAAGTGGTGTTGGAGTTACAGAAGACAAAAGAAGAAATAGGTCCCAGTATCATAATGAGCATGCTCCACTATCTCTCACAGAATGGTGGAGCAAAGTTCCAGGTCAGTGCTGCTTGATGAGGGCGAATGATTAGCTATACGGTGTTAGTTTTTCTATCATTAAGCTAGCATAACATTAGGATCTTTAACTGAGAGAATAACAAGTACAGCAATCAAACACAAGAGACAAAGAACACAGTGTTTATCCTTGGGGAAACCATAAATGGTGAAAACCCCGCAACTTCCTTTGAGAAATAATCAACACCAAAAGTAGAACCCAAAACAGTAAGGGATCTCTCGACAACAGTAACCTTCTTCTTATCTAGCCCCAGTGTCTTCTCCTTCCTCAACTATGCGCTACACTTGAGTGTGTATGATTTGTGTGATAAATAGAGAGTCCAGCTCTCTATTTATACTAATCTCGAGATGACTAAAACCCTACTAGTGCCAACCTCACTAGGAGAATATAATAACCTTAGTGCCCTAAAACTTCGGGGACTTTAACCCTTAGACAATAGGAGGGTTACCCACAATGAATTGACATGACTTGTTTACATTATAGATCTTCCCGATAGGAACATCGGGGCATGACGTGACTCAAGTACATCCCAGAATAAAAATCAGGTTACAATATATAAGAAATACAAGTGAAATACATTCCAAAGTTACATATACATCAACACACCCTCTTAACTAGGAAGGTATTCTTTCGACACAATTTTCAGCACAAGTCTTCTTCTCTGTTTCTTCTAGATCATCATCGAGTCTTCGTCATCTTCAAGTCTTCTTCATCTTCAAGTCATCTTCATCTTCAATTCATCTTCATATTCAAGTCATATTCATCATTGAATCTGGATCATCTCTCGATCTTGATCATCACTGGATCTAGATCATCACTACTAGATCATCATCACAGGTGCTATCTCTTGATTCTTCTCGTCATAGGAATCTCTACAGAACCAGCCCTTTTTCATGTTGGATGTACATCTACAGAGCCAGTCCTTTTTCATACTAGATGTATCATCACACAGAGCAAGTCCTTTTTCATACTAGATGTGGCATCCACTCAGAGCTAGTCCTTTTTCATACTAGATGAGTCTTCACAGAGCCGGTCCTTTTTCATACTGGGTGTGGCATCCACACAGAGCTAGTCCTTTTTCATACTAGCTGAGTCTTCACAGATCCAATCCTTTTTCATACTGGGTGTGGGATCCACATAGAGCTAGTCCTTTTTTACGCTAGATGTGTCTTCACAGAGCCATCCCTTTTTCATGTTGGGTGTGGAATCCATACATACATCTGACAATGGAAAGAACCAGTCCTCTCACCATGTCACAGCTCTTACATCCGACCATCGAAGGAACCAATCCTCTCACCATGTCGAAAGAGCACAGCACTTATATCTGACCATGGAAGGAACCAATCCTCTCACCATGTCAAAATGGCACAACACTTACATCTGACCATGGAAGGAACCAATCCTCTCACCATGTCAAAAGCGCTTAGCACAGACATATCACTTCCTCTTGGGAGGAATCTCAGTCTGGAGAACACCAAGCTTCTCCCTAAAGTATTCAAACTTCACCCTAGCTAATGGCTTAGTCAACACATCAGCTATCTATTCGTCCGTCACAACATACTTGAGTTTCATTGCTCCTCTCTGCACCATATCCCTGATATAGTGATACTTGATCTCAATGTGCTTCGAATTGTCATGGAATACTAGATTCTCTGACAAATTTACACAATTTTGGTTGTCACAGCATATACAAGTAGCATCTAATTAGAGATCAAATAAATTAGACAGTAGATTCCTCAGCCATACTGCCTCACAACTAGTTGAACAGGCTGCAACATACTCTACTTCGGCTGTACTCAGTGCCACACAGGATTGTTTCCTGCTAAACCATGAGATCATACCTGATCCCATACTGAAGAAACACCCTGAATTACTCTTCCTATCGATCGCACTTCCTACCCAATATGAATTGACATAACCCTCCAGGTTAATCTTCTGGTCAGTCTTATACTTGAGCCCATAATCAACCGTACCCTTCAGGTACCTCAGAATATGCTTTGTAGCAGTCAAGTGAACATGTCTTGGATCTGTCAAGTATTGGCTCAAGGTGTTCACATCAAAGCATATATCTAGTCGTGTGTTCATCAGATACATTAAGGACCCAATCATCTGACGATACATTGTGGCATCAACTGTCTCTAATGAAGAATCACTCAATAGCTTTAGGTTTGATGCCATAGGTGGGTTAATTCCTTGCATTCCATCATCCCAAATCTCTTCAGGATCTCTACTGCATACTTCCCTTGTCCAAGGAAGATTCCATCCATAGTCTGCCACACCTCCATCCCTAGAAAATAATGCATCATACCCAAGTCCTTCATTTCGAACTCAGTAGCAAGCTTTCTCTTTATATGAGTAATCAACCCATCCATACCTGTCACAAATAGATCATCTACATATAGCAGGAGTATCACTAGGTTGCCATATTCAACCTTGTAGTAAAGGTTGGAATCTGCTTTACTCTTGGTAAATCCCAAACTGGATAGAAATCTATCAATTCTGCCGTACCATGTCCTGGGTGCCTGTTTCAAACTGTACAGGGCTTTCTTCAATCTACACACATGAGACTCCCTGTCATGTGTCTCAAAACCGAGTGGCTTCTCAACATACACTTCCTCTTCTACTAAACCATTCAAGAAAGCAGTCTTGACATCCATTTGGTGTATCTTCCATTTCATCACTGCACCCAGAGCAAGTACCGATCTGATGGAAGTGTATATGGCTACAGGTGCAAAGGTTTCTTCATATTCTATTCCTTCTTTCTGTGAGAAGCCATGAGCAACAAATATTTCTTTATATTTCTCAATGCTACCATTTGCAGCATGCTTAATCTTGTATATCCAGTTGTAAGTTACAACTGACTTCCCTTCTGATCTTGGGACAACTTCCCAAACATCATTCTTCATGATCGATTGATATTCTTCAATCATAGCATCCTTCCATTCTTTCCATTCTGCCACTTCTTCATAATTGGAAGGTTCTTTATCAATGAAGTCACATAGTAATGCTACATAACTGGAACAGGATCTGGTCCTCTTTCTTTCTCTTAGATTCTCTTCTGGAACCCCATTTCTTTCCGCATCTTGGATAATCTCTCATACCCAAGAAGGTTTCCTCTTGTGAGGATTCTTCTCTTGAGGTGGATCTATAGGTCTTTTTGGTTCTTCAAATTCTCGATCTTTTTCTTGAGTTTCTTCGTTCATGATTGTATCATGAGTTCTGGGAGCTTCTGCTTCTTCAGGTTCTTAAACAGGTTTCTTTCTGGATTTGATGTAGGCTGAATCTTCGTCAAATGTTGCATCCCTGCTGATATCAATATTATTGAACCCTAGGAATTATATTCTGTAAGCCTTCGAGATTTCAAAGTATCCCAAAAATATACCCTTCTTTCCTGAAGGATCTAATTTTGTTCTCTTCTCTCTTGGAATGTGTATGTACACAGAACAACCGAATATTCTGAGATGGATGACTTCTAGTTTCTTACCGGAGAAGACTTCTTCAGGAGTCTTGTTCTTGAGTACTCTGTGTGGAGTACGGTTCTGTAGATACACTGTTGTTCTAGCTGCTTCTGCCTAAAGATACATAGGAAAATATTGATCATGAAGCATAGCTCTTACAGCTTCCATGATAGTTCTATTCTTCCTTTCTGTAATTCCATTCTATTGTGGATTATAAGGAGTGGACAACTCCCTCTTAATCCCTAAGTCTTTACATAGTTCCTTGAACTCATTCGAAGTGAATTCTCTACCATTGTCTGATCGAAAAGTCTTGATCTTCTTTTCAGTGTGGTTCTCAATCAAGGCTTTGAATTCCTTGAACTTGCTAAATACTTCATCTTTATTCTTCATGAAGTAAATCCATGTAATCCTAGAAAATTCATCAATAAAAGAAACATAGTATGCATACCCGCTTAGAGAATTTGATGACATTGGTCCGCATACATCGGAGTGGATGATTTCCAAGATTCCTTTTTCCCTGCTCTTGCTACTTGGAAATTTCTTCTTTGTATTCTTTTCTTTCGCACATCCTTTGCAAACCCCTTCATGTTTTGCTTGAATTTCTGGAAGACCTTCAACAGCTTTACTTGCAAGTGGTAGTGCTCTGTAATGCACATGTGCAAGCCTTCTATGCCAAAGTTCATTTGGTTCTACTGAGTCATGAACCAAAGCTTGTTCTAGTTGGCCCTTCAATTTTTATAGTCCTCCTTCTTGTTCCCCAATCACTATTGCATCGTCAAAAGTCTTTCCCTTTGGCCACATAAGAACTTGGCCATCTACAAAAGAAAACCTCATTCCTTTTGCATCCAATGCGGATATGGAGAGGAGGTTCTTCTTTAGTCATGGAACAAATAATACATTCTTCATCTTCAAATACTTTCTAGAGTCTAGTATGTAGGAGGATTCACCACTACCTTTTATCGGATACTGGTAGTCATCCCCAAGTTTCACCTTGTGAGGTGACTCATGTTCAGATAGCTTCACAAATGAATATTTGAATCCCGTCATGTGCTTGGAAGCACCACTATCTATGAGCCAATCATTGCTTCCATGTGAAACAATTCCCGTAAGAGCGGAGATCAGCACATATTCTTCATCACTTGAAGAATCACTTCCTTGTCTGGTTCTCTTTGTGGAAGGTTCATCATCCTCTACAGCATGAGCATGATGTCTTCTCTTGCTTCCCTTCTTCTTCTTTGAATTCCCTTTGTTAGGATAGAATTTGGATATGTGACCTTTCTCATCACATGTGTAACATCTAACAATAGCCCAATCTCTTCTAGAGTGATAAGGCTTACCTTTGGAGTGATGATGGTCCCTTTTGTTTTTCTTGGTGTGGGTGGTAGAGCTTGATCTTCACTTCCCATATTTTCTTCTCGAGCTGCTATTCGAGCTTCTTCTTGAGAGCATTCTTCCCATAGTCTGTTGAACTTGACTAACTTCTTTCTGGCACAGATCCCTTAAATGAAAGAGTCCCATGATCTAGGGAGACCATTCAAGGTGGTCATCACAATTTCTGCATTTTCCACTTCTTCATCTACTGCTCCTTGATCTAAGAGACCCTTGTAAAGTAAGACTGAATAGTCTCAGCATTCTAGATCTTTACATTCTTCAATTGGTTTCTTAGATTCATCTTCCTATTTATGTTCTTCCCTTCAAACAATTTGGTTAGGGCATTAAACATAGCTTTAGGTGTCTTGAGGGAGGACACCTGTGGTATGAGGTGATCCTTGATAGAATCAGGAATGATTCTCTTTACCATAACCATCTTCTTCTTATGTAAGACCTTAGCCTCATCTCCCTCTGGAACTGGAACCTCCTCACTGATATAGGAGTCCAACTCATTTTCTTCCAAAACCAGGGAGATCCTATACTTCTAGGCTCGAAAGTTATCAGCTCCCTCAAGATTTTCATCAAGCTTGGTATGATGAGACATCTTAGACTGAGAACCTCAAATGGAAATACAAAAGATTTAGATCTCACCAGGTCAAAATGTTGGATTTGAATTTGGAGCTGAAATCCTGCAGTGTTGGTTCAGTAGCAAATTAGGGTTTTGCTTTTCTAGAGTTCTTTCCACCCAAATGCCTTGAAATTTATCCATAACTTTTATTTTGGGAAGGAGATCAATCCAGGCCTGGGCTCACTGAAAAATTCCTCTTCTATGAAAATCCCTAATTTCCAGCAGCAGTGTAGGGTCTAAAACTAAAAAACCTCAGAATTGGATTTTGCTTTGACAGAAAGATGCGCCCTAAGGAGGAGAGTTGTTCCACCTTACTTTTGCTGAAAATATATGGAGGAAGATCCACAAACTAGGAAGCCCTTTCCTGTAGCTGCATAGTGTCTTCTTCTCAGGTTAGTTCTGATTCCATGTTAGTTTTTCTATCATTAACCTAGCATAACATTAGGATCTTTAATTGAGAGAATAACAAGTACAGCAATCAAACACAAGAGACAAAGAACACATTGTTTATCCTCGGGGAAACCATAAATGGTGAAAACCCCACAAATTCCTCTAAGAAAGAATCAACACCAAAAGTAGAACCCAAAATAGTAAGAGATCTCCCGACAGCAATAACCTTCTTCTTATCTAGCCCCAGTGTCTTCTCCTTCCTCAACTATGTGCTACACTTGAGTGTGTATGAGTTGTGTGATAAATAGAGAGTCCAACTCTATATTTATACTAATCCCGACATGACTAAAACCCTACTAGGTTCGAACTCACTAGGAGAATCTAATAACCCTATTTCCCTGGAACTCCGGGGACTTTAACCCTTAGACAATAGGAGGGTTACCCACAATGACTTGACGTGACTTGTTTACATTATAGATCTTCCCGATAGGAACATCGAGGCATGACATGACTCTAGTACATCTCGGAATAAACATCAGGTTACAATATATAAGAAATACAAGTGAAATACATTCCAAAGTTACATATACATCAACACACGGCCCACAGAAGTAGATATTTCATCATTCCCTACCTCCACCATCCACCAGAACCAAACAGAGTCATTAGTTCAGAAGTACATTGAGAGTTCCACTGATGGACCATGTTGCTGCATAGAGCTGCAATTTTTTCCAGCAGTGTTTTTTCTCAAGTTATTTTTCTAAGGAGGAAGCTTCTTTCTTCTAAATATAGCTTGTAGATTTCTATTTTCCTGCTTATTTTTTAGGGCGGGGGGGGGGGGGGGGTCCCATGAGGTTTTCCTCTGTTTCCTTAGTAGTACTAAGAAGCATTTTGTTATTATCTTCTAGATTGTATTTGGGTGACCTATGGTCTTATTACCAAGGCCCACAGCTGTCCAAGTTAGGATTCAAGGGGGGTGTTAGGATTATTAATACTCCCTTGGTCAAATGTCTATTATATTAATTATTGCCTAACTTAAGAACATTAAATTAATTAAATGAGTCCACTAGTGCAATTGGGTCCACATGTCCCAATGGGGCCACATGTACCAATCATTGAAGAGTGGGGGATAATACTAGATGTTACCTGCCACTTACTACATATGCATGCATCAGTAGGGGCACCTCCTAGACCAATCACTACATTTGAGGAGCCACTGGGAGTCCCAGCACCAACCTACTTCATTTAGTTGGAGTTAGCACTAGTCAACCTCAGTTATCCTTTAGTTACCTTCATATGACTCCCTATCAGTTAGCTACTGCATGCATTGCATGGATAATGCATGCATGCATGTGGAGGAGCGCTTTGTTCACCTACCATACTCAGTTGCACTGAGTTAACTAGTTGTTACTACTTGTTAGATTTATTGGTCATCAAAGAGTTGATTTGATGGACTCCGATATTGATTGGGAGACCTTGAGTTAGAGATTCAGTTAGATACAGTCTTATCCACTTGGAGGATTCGAATTCATTACTCATACATTCGAATTCTACCTATTTGTAATCTATTGTACACCAGATATTATTATGATGAATGATACTATAAATTCTTGAGCAATACTTGTCTGTTTCCTGTGTGGTTTTTTTTTCTTAGTTTGTATCTTCATTCTCCATTCAATTTCTGCAAACATTGTTATAACTCTCTGCTTGAAGATCTAAATGGAATTCAAATTCTAATAACATCCACATCAGTCAAGAGTGTCTCCTCTCGTACGACATCAATCCCTTCAAAGATGAGGTAATGTGTGATGTTTCCCTGCTTGAATTTTGTGAAGTTATTTTAGGGGATCCATATATGTGGAAACATCATTCTCTTTATGATTCTAGACCTCATAGTTTCATTAGTACTTTGGGAAAGAAACTCTACAGGATATCAGAGACACTTTCTCCTACTGTAGTGTCTCTCATCACAGTGAAATAGTGCAGGAAGGTATTCTACCATACTGGTAAATCCGTACTCTTCACGATTCATTCTGATGGTGAAAAAAATATTATAACAACATCCGCCTCCTCCACATAGAACCCCTCTATGCAACATAAACGAGTGGACAAGATCGTGGAAGTATACAAAGACATATTCACCACACTTTTCAGGTTCCAATACATTGTCAAGTCAAGCATTCCATTGATTTGATCCTTGGAATTCCTTTACCTAATGGGTCAGTATACATGCGTTACCTCATGGAGAATTAAGAAATCAAACACCAGATTCATGAGTTAATACAAGGGGGAAAATTCAACCTAGCTTCTCACCTTGTGGGAGCCCAATTTTGTTGGTACAGAAGAAAGATGGGACATAGAAACTTTTTATTGACTATCGATATCTAAACAAGATCATAGTCCAGAATCGGTATCCCATTCCCTGGATTGAAGAATTCCTCTACCAGCTCAAGGGGGGAAATTATTTCAGCAAGATTAACCTAAATTATGGCTATCATCAAGTGCCAATTGAGCAGGCTGATATCTGGAAGACTTCCTTCAAATATTGGGAAGGAATTTTTGAGTGGTTGGTCATGCCTTTCGGCTTGACTAATCCTCCATAAACCTTCACAAGGATGATGGATGACATTCTACGGCCATTCACCAATTATTTTTTGGTCGTATATCTATATGTATCCTCATATAGAGTATAGCATGGGAATAACACTTGCAGCATATCCACTAGGTCCTCAGCACCCTGTGACAGCACAAGTTATATGCCAATCTAGAGAAGTGCTCATTTTGCATAGAAAGGGTTCAATATCTAGGAGACATTGTGGATGAACATGGTATGCATGTATATTCATCCAATATCCAATGCATTCACTATTGCTGGCCCCGATGTCTCTCACAAATCTTCTCAACTTCCCACTCCTTGCAAAATTCTATTGTAGATTTGTGTTGGGATTCTCTAATATTGCTTGGTCCACTAGCTTGGTGACCAAAGGTGGATATAAGGCCAAGTTCACCTGGTCCAAGCCATAACAACACGCATTTTAGGAGCTGAAGTTGTGCTTATGTTCATCGCCCATCCTTACCTTACCAGATCTGCAACAACCCTTTGAGATTGAGGCAGATGCTTCAAACTAAGTTGTTGGTGTGGTCCTCACTCAAAATAGCCATCTTGTGGCATATCACAGTGAGAAAATTTTAGATACACTCCACAAGTACCCCACCTATGAAAAGTAAATATACTCCATTGTCCAATCCTACCATCAATGGAAGCATTACATCCTTGAAAAAGAAACAGTAATCAACATTGATCACAATCCCTTGCAATTCATGTAAACCAAAGGAAAGTTACAGAATGACCGTCACCAAAAGTGGTCCACTTACTTGCAATAGTTCCACCTAAACATTAAATATAATAAGGGTGGCACCAATTGACTCGTTAATTTACTTAGTTGACCTCCAGTAGTAGCATTAACCATATTTCTCAAATATTGCAACCACGAGACCTATGGGTGGCCTCAACTCTATGAGAATGATCTTGATTTCACTCCCATATATCAATCCTTCTGTGGAGGTACACGAGTGGCATAATTTCATCTTTAGGAATGATTGATATGCCACATGTGCCATCTTTGTGTTCCTTCAAGTGAGCGTGCAAAGATGATTGGGGAGGTGCATTACAGTCAGGTGGTAGGGAACTTTGGAACTGAGAAGAAAGTGGCAGTATTGCAAAAGTATTTTTATTGGAACAAACTCTAACAAGAAATCATCCAATATATCAAATCTTGCACCATCGCAAAACCAATCTTCAAAAAAAAAGGTTGTACACCCCACTTCCCACTCTGAATGGGTCATGGGAATCCACCTCCATGGATTACATGTCAAGAATACCTTCAACTAATAATGGTAATGATAGTGTGTTTGTGGTCATGGATCACTTCTCTAATATGGTCATTCTGGTAGCTTACAAGATGAGCATATCTACCAAATCCATAGCTAATATCTTCTTTAAGCATGTTTAGGTTCATTTTTTGTTTTCGCAAACTATCATTTCATATCAGGAAAACATGTTCCTGAGCACTTTTTGTTCTAGTCTATGGTCATTGATAGATACCAAGCTCACCAAATCAGCTATCTTCCACCCCTAGACTGATGGACAAATAGAGATAGTCAACCGGATGATTGTGCATATTTTGAGAATGTACAATTCTAAAAATCCCCACACATGGGATGAGAGCATTCCTTATGTTCAGCATATCTATAACAAAGCTCTTCATAGGTCTACCAGTCATAGCCATTTTCAGGTATGCTTGGGTTTCCAACTGCTAGCCCCAATTGATGTAGCTCTACCCCTTGCATCCACACAAGAGGATTTTTCCCATGCTCAAGCTGAGTCTGATAAGGCCACTAGATTTGTTGAATGAGTTAAGAACATCCGCCAATAGGTCCATGAAATTTTGGAAAAAGAAAATGCTAAATACAAGCAGCGACATGACTAACATTGGGTTTCACACAAATTCTAGGTTATGGATAAGGTTTGGTTGCATTTGCAAAAAGAGAACCTCATAAGACCCCATCACAAGATTTGTCCACTTCGATATGGGCCATACACCATCACCAAGGAAGTTACTGATAATACCCTTGAATTAAGCATTCCTCCATTCCTTTCTTGCGCCTAGTATTCAATGTGAAGCTCCTTCGACCATATTTTGCGCCATTGTTGGACACCTCGAAGGTGGAAAAACAATTGATACCTACAAAGATTAATCTTGACTACATAGAAAAAGTAACCATTGATCAAATCATGGACACATAGGTTAAGGGCACCCACCAGTAGAAGATCCAACTATATCGAGTTATCAAAGTAGGGAAACTCCTCCACCAAGGAAAGTGGCTCACCAAGAGTCAATTTCAACAGAATTTTCCCCATTTGATGGGGACACTCAACACAATGGTTACCATTTCTTACTAAGGGGGAATGACTGATCCAAATGGGTATAGGTGGCGACCCACCTATTCCATTGGCTCAAAAAAAAATTCATTTTGGCAATTTTATTGTAATTTTCTATGTATTTTCAGGTCCCAAAATTCCAGGGCCATTTTGAGGCCCTAAACGAAAGTTGAAATGCTAGGATAGACCTTTCCAACGAGCTATTGAGTGCCCCAAACTGAGATCATATGAAAAGGTTATGACCTCAAGAAGTTGATTGTTCAACTAACTACCTTGGGGACATAAATTTTTTGACTATTCATCCCCTAGGGTTAGGGTTAGGGTTAGGGTTTTCTTCCTCTCCAAGGATTTATGATAAAATTCCCTTCATCCTCCTTTTGTATTCAGCTTTTCATTAGTGAGCGTAGCCACCACATATCTTCTTAGAGATACAACTACCACCGTTCTAGCTAGTTTTGTTTTATAGTTTGTTACGTTTCATTCATTTAATAGAATCTGAGTTTACTATATCATTGTGTTTATTGCCATATATATATGTAGGTGAATATATATACTCTTTCATTTCCTTCTCACATAAATCTGGATCAGTTGAACCAAATATTTCTGCTCTTGTGGTTTCTCAGTGCATGTCCCCGATGAGATCTAAATATCGAGAGTTGGGTCTTGAAGAAGTTGAGCTTGGGGAAAATACCTCTCGTCGTCCCAAGCATCCTCACATGGTGGTAGAAGAAAATATAGATGATGGAGTAGTAGATACTATTAAACTAGTGCTCAAGGAAGCCCTTGCATGACATAGGAATGAGATGATGGATAACTTTACCCAGATCCTTCGAAGAATGTCAACGACAACGGATGCACCTATAGCGAGCAGTCATTTTGGGAGTGTGAATCCCTTCAAGGTACAATTTAAATTTTGCATCCCATTATTTGAATGAAATATAACTGCACAAAATTTGGTAAAATGGTTGATTCTATTAGAGGGTTACTTCTATGTTCAAATAAATCTCGATAGTGAAAAGATCACCTTCACACTCCTTAAGTCCCTCCCCCATCTCAAAGACTGGTGGGATGGGTACTGTGAGAGGCATGTGAGGGATGAATATGAGATATTCAATACAAAACCCACTTTGGAATCTTTTGTAGATGTCATCAAAGAGGAACTCTACCCTATAAGAAACTAGGATGACCAATACACCCAGTGGACTACATTGCGCCAGGAAAGAGACCAAATTGTGTTGGACTATACCAATATATTCCATACCCTGTGCTTAAAGTTGGGTATTAGAGACTACGAACAAAACTTGGCTCTAAATAACTGCAGTGTCTTGCATAGGTACATTCAATTGGATATGGATTTCTAGGACATATCCTCACTAGGAGAATCTTACTGATATGTTGTCAAGATAGAGAAAAATTTTAAGAAAAAGGATAATTGATATTTTGGGTCTGCAAATAAGTAGCAGAAGTTGAGAAAAGTTGGCCCTAATTAACAACCCAAAGGAAAGAGAAAGGTTGGCCAAAGTCCTGACAACCAGTCTAAGCCACAAGTAAATAAGGGTAATGGGAAATCGAATAAGGACACCAAAAAGTGGTGTGAGCTCCGAAAACTCCCCTAGAACAAAATTGATGAATGTCACTCAAAAAAATACCTGTTGGCTGAGACAAAATCCCTAGATATAGACTCTTAGATTGACACTGATGTAGAGAAAGAAACGGGTAAGTGGATCATTGATGAAAAACCTAGTTCATCCATAGCAACCACAAAGATCCAACTAGAAGAGTCAGAGGATCTAGAGGAAGGGGAGCACCTCTTCCATTCACAACTTTGAGTGCAGAGGACTCTGCTACATGTCATTGTTGATAATGGTAGTCAGAACAAGCTCATCTCGGCTGAGGTCATCAAAATATTGAATCTTTTGATTGTTCCACATCCCTAACCCTACAAAATTGGTTGGTTGAGCCATGGATGAGACATTTGTATCAGTCAACAATTTCGCCTCTCCTACAAAATCAATCCCTTCAAAGATGATGCAATGTGTGATGTTTCCCCACTTGAAAATTGTGATGTTATTTTAGGACAACCATATATGTGGAAACAACATGCTCTGTATGAGTCTAGACCTCTTAGTGTCATTATTACTTTGGGAAAGAAACTCTATAGGATACCAGAGACACTTTTTGCTACTATAGTGTCTCTCATCACAGTGAAGTAATGTAGGAAGGTAATCTCCCATACTGGGAAATGTGTACTCTTCATGATTCGTTCTGAGGGTTAACTAAACATTACATCAACATCCACTGCCTCCATATAGAACCCTTATATGCAACAGAAAAATGTGGAAAATATAATGGAAGCATACAAATACATATTGACTACACCCGTCGGGGTTCTAGTACATCATCAGGTCAATCATTCCATTGATTTGATCCTTGGTGAACATTGTGGTGATCCCTAGTACTCCAACAAGAAATTGGTCAATATATCAAATCCTACATTTCCTGCGCCATTGCAAAACCAACCAAGGGTTTTACACCCCTCTGCCCACTCCAATGGGCCATGGGAATCCATCTCCATGGATTACATGTCAATACTAACTTCAACTAAGCATGGTAATGACTGTGTGTTTGTGGTCATGGATCACTTCTCTAATATGGCCATTCTGATAGAATTCAAGGAGAGCATCTCTACCAAAACCATTGCTAAGCTCTTCTTCAAGCATGTTTGGGTTCATTTTGGGTTGTCGTAGACTATCATTTCATATCATTAAAGCAGGTTTCTGCACACTTTCTAGTCTATTCTATGGTCATTGATGGATACCAAGCTCACCAAATCGACTGCTTTCCACCCCCATACTAATGGAAAAACAGAGGTCGTCAACCAGGTGGTTGTGCATATTCAAAGAATGTACAATTCTAAACATCCTCACACATGGGAAGAGAGCCTTCCTTATGTTCAACATAGCTATAATAGATCTCTTCATAGTTCTACCAGTCACAACCCTTTTCAGGCATGCTTGGGTTTCCAACCATTGGCCCTAATTGATGTAGCTTTGTCCCTTGCATCCGCACAGGAGGAATTTTCCCATGCTTAGGCTGAGCTGATAAGGCCACCATATTTGTTAAATAAATCCAACACATCCTCCAACATCTCCATGAAATTTTTAAAAAGGCCAATACTAAATACAAGCAGCGATATGACTAGCATCGGGTTCCACACAAATTCTAGGTTGGGGATAAGGTTTGGTTGCATTTGCAGAAAGACATGCGCACATGAACCCATCAAAGGATTCGTCCACTTTGATATGGGCCATACACCTTCCCAAAGGTATTTGGTGATAATTCCTTCGAATTAATCATTCCTCCATTCCTTGTCCTGCACCCAGTATTGAATGTGGAGCTCCTTCGACCATATTTTGCACCACTGTTGGACACCTCATAGGTGGCAGAACAATTGACACCTACAAATATTAATTCCAACTAAATGAAACAAGAAACCATTGATCATATCATGGACACACATGTTAAGGGTACCCTCCACCAAAAGATCTAACTATATTGAGTTGTCAAAGCAGCCTAGCTCCTCCACCAAGGAAAGTGGATCACCAGGAGCCTAGTTCAACACAAGTTTCCCTATTTGATGGGGGAACTTAACACAATGGAGAAAAATTCTTCCTAAGGGGGGAGGAATTATATACATGGTTATAGGTGGCCACCCACCTATTCTACTGTCTCAAAACAATTTTTCATTTTGGCAATTTTCTTGTAATTTTCTATGATTTTTTGGGTCCCAAACTTTCGGGGCTGTTTTGAGGCCCTAAATGATGTTTTTGGCGATTAGGGGGATAATATGATATCTATAGAATGTATCTAGCCCCAGTCAAATTTTTAAAATCTCTATTATATCTTTCCAATGGGATATCAATCACCCCAAATGGAGATCGTATGAGAAGTTGACTATTCAACTAACCACCTTGAGGCTGAAAACTTTATGTTGATTAATCTCCTAGGGTTAGAGTTATGGTTATGGTTTTCTACCTCTCCAATGCTTTATGATAAAAGGCCCTTCTTCCTACTTTTGTACTCAACTTGTCACAAGTGAGCATAGCCGCCACATCACTTCTCAGATATACAACTACTACCATTGTAGCTGATTTTGTTTTACAGTTTGTTTAATTTCATTCATTTAATAGAATATGATTTCATCGTATCATTGTTATTATTTCCATATATCTATGTGTGTGAATATATATTCTCTTTCATTTATTTATCACATAAATCTGTATCAAAGATACAAGAATACAAGTAATCACCATAGTTAACTCATCACATAGCTAGTCATGCCATGCATGACGATATCCCACCACATAGATATATTCAAATATGTTTGTGGGTTGCATGATTTATCCATTAACCAATACTAAGACAAAATCAAGATATTAAAAATATTTATTTTCTCCTTAGTTGTGGAGTTAATTATGGTTAAATACGGTTAGTCAAGTGAAGCTTAAGTGCAAGGAGATTGATGAATTTCAGACAAGAGGGGAAATGGTAACACTGATTAGTTCTTCACCATTTGAACAAACACTACATATTTGTTTCATAAAATGGATTCAATTATAAGAAGGTACTAACCCATAGGACCTTGGCAACCAGACTCAACACCCCCCTTTTACTTTATTTCCTTGGCAACTTCAACTTGGACTTGGTCTTCAAGGACTAGTCTTCATTTGATTTTGGGACTCTTTTTTCTTGTACTTCTTTTGTATTTGAGACCTTGGCCCTTTTCTATTTTATTTTATTTTTTAGTCCTTTTTTATGGGAAATTTTTTCTTGCATCGATCCTTTTTGTATTTGAAATTTTGTTTCCATTGGTCTTCAACTTTGACTTTGACTTTTTGCAAGTATAAGGAGCCTTCTATTGGAATATACTTAATATGCCCTCATTTCTTTTTCAAGCACATGGGAGGAAGGAATTTCATGATTCAAGTTTAATGCAAATCCTTCTCTTGGTGTTAGTAAAGCTCTACGAATCTATAAGGAATCCCACATAACCTGTCATGTTGCTCCTCATAACAAGGGATCGATCTCGAGACACCATGGATAACTGGAAGGTCCTCAGTGATTAGGAGGTCATAGAGGGGAGAGTTATATAATCCATTTATCAAACCTTGACTGAAGGTATTGAATTAAAAATTGAAGTGGATATGGATAATGGATGAAAGGAAATGTGGACCTAAAGGAGGGGTGAATATATTAACAATACCAAGAGTAACCTTGGTGCCTTGGATAATAAACAAACAACACATCTCTCACCCTCTTCAACCTAAGGGTGATACTACTAGATATACTCATCATATAATCACTATGCATTCTTGTTCATTAATTTATTTGGTACATACCATCATCATCATATTGGCACATGTTAGTTCATACATATCCTCTGATCATCCATTATGAAATTTCACATTCATATCATGGGCATCCTAAGAGAAACATAAATGGATTCCCATCCATTAGGAAAAAGTAAACTCAAGTATGTGATATTATTATTCCCACGGGATGTGGCATAACAAGACCTAGGATTCTTTGAGATGAGTTGCATCTTATTTTCCATAAGGTTTGTAAATTCAATCCATAATTTCCCTATACAGTGTCTTGATATGGGTTTTTGGGTATACACCTAACCATTGTGTCTTGAAGTAATTTCCATTAATTCACAATTTCTTTAGGATTTTATGATAATTAAGCACAAATAGTAGGAACCACCCATCAATGAAATCATCCTCAAGACTCATGAACTTATATCATATATCTAAGCTTGGTGACGAAAAGGATGCAATATACTTTCCTTGTTTATTTCTTATCATCCTATTCTCAACATCCATATGGCCAATCATCCAAGATCTGATATAAAGGCAATGCATCATGGATGGTCTAGTTGCTACTCTATGAATACCAACCCTTTTGATGGTTTAATACATCCTAATAATTGGGTTTTTTTCCCCTAGTTGTATTGGAATATATACGTAGGTTTATTCTCTAAAAATATGATAGATTTTAGCCCATTAATAATTATTATCTAAGTCAATTTTACATTTAATGTCTACATATAATAGTACTATGTAATTCTCTAGTTTTGGTTATGTTGATGTTTTCCTCTTTGGGTTGAATTCATGGATCAATGAATCCTTTTTTCATCAAGGATTTTTATATGGCATGTGTATAGTATAACGCATCCATATCAAGAGGAAAAAATCATAATACTATTAGAAAATATACAATTGACATGTCCACATTCTTGATGACTGGGAGGAGGAACTTCTTGTTCAACAGCTAGAAGGACAAGAAGCATGCACCCATAAAAAACACTACTTGATGGTGAGAAAAATGGTGTCTTGAGTCTTAATGAAATCTCACAGTGGTTTGAAGGAGAGTGCATCCACTCCTACTTATTCTTCTTCCACCCATTCTTCCTCTTCTACGGATGCTTCTCATGTGTTGGTAGTCCCTATGCACCAAACTACTCACCAAGAAACGAGCCCTCAACAAGAGATGACTATTGGAGAAATTGGGAACTCTAGTCCTTCTCAAAGAAAGTAGGTCTAGAGGCATGTTTTGGTAGAGCCTTCTTGTCTCTGCAAGCTATATTTTCTCTCAAATAAAGAACCCAATAATGATTCCTCCAGCTCTGGTGTCAATCGTTTCCCCACTCTCGAGGAGAAGCCTCAGGATGTTGCCTCAAACTATCCCCTAAAGTAATCTCCATCTCTCTTGTTTTTTTGTATGGTTCAGGTTCTTAGTATACGCCATATGGAAGACAATTTATGTAGTTTTTTCCCTCTAATGGCAATTAGGCCCTGTATTTTTTAGTACCTTTAAGTTTTTTTGTCTACCTGGTCTCCCATATATGGGAAGGATTCTAACAAATAACTTTGGATTACTGGATTCCCATTGGTTACATTTTCTCTCTCGAGATTGGTATGGGATCATGTTCTTCTCTATCCTCCCTGATACCTTACTTCTCTCTTACATGTAATTTTCCTTGTACAGTAATAGAATGGTGCTCTGGAAACCTTACAAAAAAATACTCCTATTCTAATCAAGGAATAAAATGGTATTATGGGGTGAGGTTAATCCATAGAAAGATAGTGGGAACAATGAAGGAAGCTTGAGAGAGTGAGAGGGTTGATTTATCAAAGGAGTAAATTCAACCAAAGCAATGAAGTCTTGGGAAGGTAAAAAAATGGAAAACCCTAATTAGAATAAAATTAGGTAGTAATAGAAATATTACCTATCTCAATGAGACATGTGTGGGTGAAGGATTGGATAATTAGTTATGAATCCTACTAGCTTTCTTGCGACTGCACTCAATCAATGTATAAAATATTTTCATGTGATAGTGAAAGAAACATGGTAATGATCCCACGCAAAAATTCTTTATTTACTTTTACCTTCATGTTTTTTACATTGTGGATTTTATCCCCCTCATATTTTGTGCTTACCTTTGTGTGTAAATAATTTACAAAGTCTCATGTGGCATCTTCTCTGCATACTATATCTCATGCACTGTCTTATTTACACAATAAAATTACAATATATTTTTTTCTTTCAATACTTATCACACCTTTTGACACTTTCTTCTCTTGTGCTTTCTTGTAGGGTGATGAATATTGCATGCTTTGATTTAGTGCGACATGAAACATGCCCAATATATTTATCCTTGCACTTTGTTGTATGACCAAAAATATTTGAAATTTTCTTCAGCATTATCTTAAAATAATTCTCTATTATGCCTTGTCATAGGGCAGCCAAATTTCAAAGTTGTGGATCCATTTGATAGAACACAGATCCCAAATTTTCCATTCCTTATAATCCTTGCAATCCTCAACTTGTGAGTCTGCAATGACTCATTGGGAAATGTTTTTCATAGTTTCCCTCCTTTGGAATATGGTACACTTCCAAAGATTTCACCTGGTTTGCCTTGTCATGCGTTTTGAAACTTTCAATCCTTTTAACTCTTTGCAATATTGCATAGATTTCAAATATTTCAATTTTCTTGCTCTTGCAAAGTGATTTTTCAAGGTTTTGTTACATATGCTTCAAATTTTAAGTGGTGCACCACATCATGGGGATGGAAAGTTGTTAATATGTAACATCACTTAGATTTGAAATTTGGAAGTTGAAGAGAGTTGTGTTGTATCATAAATATTTCAAATTTTAAACTTTTGAAAGAGTGTAATATAGGGAAATTCTAAAATGATGAGCAATAATATTGAAGGAACTGTGGAAGGATGCACAATAACACAAGGTTTAGGAGGTTTGAATCTCAAAGGATTGTATAATTTTATAGGAATAAGAAACTTGAAAATATGCAAAATGTACAAGACTTCAAAGAAATCAAAGAAATAATGAAGCAATAAAATTAAAATCCAGGAGTCTAATGGTATGGAAATATATTCAAAATGAAGAGATACTCAATCAAGCAATGATTGTAAACCCAAAAGTTGAAATCATTCAATCACAAAAAAAATCCATGTAAATAAATATCATTAAGACTAGAGAAGAAGTAGGGATCCCTAATTTGCATTAAGATGGGCAGTAGAATTTGGGGAATTTTATGCTAGCTCAACTATTGGCAACACACAAGAAAACATGAATCTGTGTAGGTTAGCTATTGAAGTGGTAGAAAGGATCTAAGAAGCCAACAATTATTTTCCTCTGAAGATTCTTAGTCTCAACCATGAGTTCCCATAGGAAATTTTCTCGAAGATCGATTCCGCAAGCATTCAATTTCGACTCTAAGAATCTCATTATCCAGAGCTAGCAAGATTTATTGATGAGGTTGATTCCTTGAATTGATTCTAACCTTAAAAGGGTGGAATTGTACCATAAATTTATCATAAATATGGGATGTCAAACATTTTATTTGGTTTTTTGATTATATTATAATGATGTTTCTCCATTTAAATCAAACATACATAGCTTTGATGCAATCGCCCTAGTATCACAAGCCTTTATCTACTACCAATGAGAATGCATATCCCCAATCAAGATACCCACATTTCCTAATATGATATGAAACTCATTTCTAAATACTTTTAGTTTTAAATTTACTTTGAATAACCAGTGGATGGGGGAGATTATCAACATTTTAAAGGAGTGAGGGATTAGATACTTGTTCTTTGAGAACTAGTTAAATTTTCCTATGATAATATGTGTGTGTGTGTGTGTGTGTGTGTGTGTGGCATTGAGTACCATGCTATCATCCCAAGAAGATATCAATAACTATTTTGTGAGTAGATAGGACCTTGCAAGTATCCAATATGATGTTCAATACTCAAGTCCATGAGTTATTTAAGAGGTAGTCACCTTACAAATTTTGTGTGTTGACACTATGATGAAAACTAGAATCCCCCCACAAAAGATATGATTAAATATTTTCATGAGTTATTGTCTTAAACAACATCCAAGAGAGTTCCATAATTCCCACTATTATATTTAAATATTCCAAGTGGTGTCGAGAGGGAATTCAATATTAAATCATCAATCTAAAGGGAAAACCCAAAATTCCAATATTATTTTGAGAAGGCTATAGCAATTGAAATGAAATGAATAAAGGAAAACCATAAACCAAAATTGAAATTAAACAACTTATAATCAAAACAAGACAAAGAAAGACATGAAATTGAAATCAAGTAACATTAAAATAAATCTCACTTATGTAGAGCCCGCTAGTTTAGCTCAAGTGGTTGAAAGTTGTCTATGCTAGCAGAAATTATTGGGGTCAAATCCTCGAGTGGTTATGGTGGGCGTCACTCAATGTCCCCATTGGTTTAGGGCCCGTAATCAGGGTCGATGTTTACCTCAGGTACCATCCTAAAAAAATGGGGAAGTACCTAAGGGTTTCCCGAGCAATGTTCCATCATAAAAAAAATCCCACTTATGTAGAGAATAATTGCCTAGAGGGAAGCTAAATTACGTAGCACTTTAGAATATAGAAATTAACAAGAAGGATGTATACATCCCCTTCAATATTTTTTAGTTTCTGCGTGCCTAAGGAAAGCTTCTTAGCCACTTGGTAAGGACCAATCCATAATTGTTGAAATTTAGTATGTTTCCCCTTTTCTTCATGTGAATTGTCCCATTTCAAAACCAAATTCCCCACTTGAAATTATTTGTTTCATGTAAACCTCTTATCAAACCATCTCTTAACCATTTGTTGATGCACATTAAAAAAGTTATTAATGTTCTCTATTTCTTCTTCTACCTTTGGCAAAGCATTGAGCATATTTTCCCATGCAAGGCCTGGGACAATTAGAGACATGGAAATAATATGTTGGGAGAAAGGATGGATCATTTTACATACACTGTAAAATAAGGTTACATTCCTAAAGAAACATTTGGAATGACTTGATTATCCCACAATGTGTTTGAAGAAAAACTATGTTAGTTTTTCTAATGGTGAACTGCAATTTTCTTCAGAATTAAATAAATTTTTTGTTGGTGGACATAGCTATGTCATAGGTCAACCCAAATACAAGTCAATGGCATAGCTATACAAGAATTTATGCATGTATCTTGTTAAACATCTCAATTGGTTACCAATTTATATTTATAGATAATAAAAAATAATGTTTCTGAATTTATGAATGAAATATTCTTTACTTCCATTTATTTCCTTTGAAGTGAAAAAAAAGAGCAAAGTAAAATAGATGTAATGAAGATCTTTTTCCTTAGCATAAAATGTCCATTTTCGTCTAGTACATAACAATTTAGATTGATGGAAATCATTAGGAACCAATCAATTTAAAGGATAAAAAAATCCATGTATATGTATGTATTCAATATTAACATTTTAATTAACATATTGAGGAACCAAATATGAATCCAATAAATCTGTGTATTTGGTTTTTGTTTGAACACCCCCCCCACGCACACATTACTTGATTAGGGTACAAGTTGTGTTAGAAAGGTAAAGCACAAATGGAGACTATCAATAGACATCGACCTAGTAAAATAATATAACATTAAAACCTAAAGAAAAGTTGTAGGACAGATGGAGAATGAAAACATTATTTACAATAAATTTTATGTACAAAACTTTAAGTATTAAAAATGTAGTATATAGCTTATGTGTATATCCATCTCACCTTTAAGAAAATTATAAACTCCATGCATGATTTCTTTATCGACAATAATGAACATATCAATCTGCAATTGCATAAGCATCTTTCTAAATAGACTAGAAACCTTCTTAACAATAAAATATAGATATTGCAAAATTAAATTTTGTTTTTTAGTTAAATCCATACATCTATACTTTTTACAATGGAATGGAATATATGGAAATTAAACCAAAATATTAAAGTGATGGGATCAAACCACAAAGTACCACATCATTTTCTAATGAGTAGTAAATGAAAAAACAAGCTCGATATAAACTGATCTTCCCTAGACTAGATACCTCTTGCATGCACTGTCGCTTGTGACCATGAAGGAAAAACACACATAATAATGGAGGGATTTCATAAGCCATATGTTTCTCATTCCATGTTGATAACAATTACCTCAAATCGTGCACTTTTCATGCTAATTTAGAGCTATGGTTGGTAAATCTTGAGTTTTTATGTGGCTTGATGACTTAATAATAATAATAATAATTAATAAAAACCAAATCATAGTATTGTTATGTAGCTTTTAAGTTTCTATTAAAATTTATATATCGCATAATTATATGTGAATCATAAATATAAAGAATTTATGAAAATGTATATATGGATTGTAGCGATTGTTAATATATATATAATATATTCAAAAGTTAAAAAATTGTAACTTGTTATTCAACATGGAATGAAAGTTACATAAGAGTTTCACAACATCAAACTATGACCATAGATAGGATTGAAATGCCCATTTAAAACGATCATCCGAAATCCAACATTAAGACTTTACAATCAGCAAGACTGATATCTTGAAATATATATCTGTTGTCATTGTTTGCAACTCACAGCTATCGTTCGATGAGCTGTGTATTCCTTCTTTCCTTCAACTCTGCGCAAGAAACTTGATTTATGCAAGAAATACTCCGTATGCAAACCTCATACCATATTTCAACCTGTAGAACTCGTGCTCTGTCCCTTAAACTACACATTCTCATGGTTAGTACTCTGTCTACAGAGCAGTTTACCAGCGAGCTCATACAAGGCGTCGTGTTCAAGATTATCCCAAACTCACTACGAATTCAACAAGGATCCCATGCTTACACACGTTGTTCAACACAACCACTCTGAATTCCAGAGTCTTCCTAAGCCTCAATGGCTTATGCAGGGTTTATAACTACTCATTATACCCAATATCCTTCTGTCAAGATTTTATGTGCATACTGGAGCTAAACACATAGCGACTCAGATTCACCAGGATCATTCAATTACACTATACACAGGATTCAAAAGAACAACAACACAGTAAAATGGTGAATCTGCTTTCCATTAACAATAGAACTGTACATGCATAGTTAAAACCCTAACCTACTCTGACCATGGCCTGATACAATATTCAATGGATATTCCTCCCCCTCTAAAAATCCTCTCTGATTCCTTCTATCCTACTATGTCCCCTAAATTTTTGAGAGTACCTCCTTCGATCTTTAGAAATCTGAGCTTAATTTCTCTTACAACTGTTTCCCTATAAATCAGCAACTATCTCTATTTTCAGAAAGCTACACCTACTTCATCTATGACTCACTCAACTACTAGACTAGAGTCATCCTCAAATTCAGGGATAGATTACATAACTTAATGCTTACATTATTGTTCATCAACTAACAACTAACACTAAGCACATTCCCTATCTAACTTTACTAGGAAATAAAACATTTTTCACATGAGATTTTACAATGGCCCCTCCTTGAGTTGATGTCAAGACCTAGAGGTCTAACTAAACATTCCAGATTTGAATTGGAAGACTAATGCATGTGCATCAAAAACATATATAACAAAAGAGATTCTAGAAGATATAGGTAGAACCCGTATCCACCAACTTCCCTCCTATAAATTCTTCAAAGTGCAGAGAACCATCCATAACCCAAGAGCATTTTTAGATAGTGAATGAGCCATGATAATAAGCTATCTATAAATTTTCTCAAAGGAGATATAAAAAAATTGTTTTATTGAGACACTTAAAGTTAAGGATGAGATCAATATTAAGATTCTAAATCAAAGTGATGCAGGAGCAACCTGCTCTCCATTTCAAATTCCAAGTTTAATGCTAGATCAGGCCTAGGAAGGGGTCTACACATTTTGATTTAATAATCCCTAGTCTATTACATTGTAAATAACCTATGTTTTTATGAATATTCTAGATAGTGATGAGTCATTCTGCTTAGTCATAGGTTGTCAGAGCTGTAGGAATAATAGCGAGTCATGACTCCCCGCGTGGAGATCAAGTCGACGATTGTTTGTTTCATACAAGGACGTTTCATCATGCTTTGTAGTAGTGTGTTTTAGTTGTAGGACCACTCATAGAGGGGTAGCAAAGTAGATTAAATAGCTAGGTTGTAGAGTTTGAAAGGGTTCCATCTATCAGAAGAAAACTGCATTTTGCAGAGAGGCGGCCAGACTTGTGTCTGTACCGACTTGTAAATATTTGAGGAGGCTGAAAGAGGGCCAAAAGTTGTGTGTATTTGCTTTTATTTCCCCAATAGAATTTACCCATGTGTTCTGAGTGTTGTTAGTCTAGATGTATGCATTAATTTGAGCAGTGTAGCTGTGTAGAGTGATTTCAGCATTTTCATGAATATTTGTAGATTTCTCTGCAATTGTTGGTTTAAGAGTTGGATTTTGTTTGAATCGTTGAAGGATAGGGTAGATCAGGGATAATTTTAGGGGCGAATTTTAGCCCAGTGGGCTATTTTTCCATGTTTTTCTCCCAAAAACGATTCGCCATTTTGCATTTTTTGAAGCCCTGTTTCGCCTAATTTTGATGGGATAAAAAAATTTCACACTAAAAATCGCCAAATTAATATAGAGACGATATAAAATCCTTGGAAATTAAAATATTTTTTGAAAAATATCGCCAATCATTTTATAGTTGGCGTTTTAAGAATTGGTAATATTCGCCAACATTTATACACTTTGAAATAAGTATGGTTTCTTAAAATCATCCCTGGGGTAGATGCATGCATATGAGGACTAGAATGATGGATCAAAGGGGTTGAAAGCCAGATTAATCAATTCTTTTATCAAATCCACGCAGAACACAAGTTTTCTAACTTAGCGAGTTTTTGCAGAAAACGGACGGTGGAGATTGGACCCGCAGATGTAGATCTGAAAGTCCAGGAGGAATCCGCAACTAGAGTTGCAAGGGAGATAACAGATCCGCCAAGGTTTGGGTGATCTGCATAAAAAGGAAAATCGACAGCTATGGTGAAGGCTGCAATGAAAAGATAACGGTCGGAAAATATTGTGGGGAAAGAATTGCAAGCGAAAAGTTGCAGAGGTGAAACTTTGGGAAGTTGGCATCCTGCATCCCGCAACCTGCTTGTGGGAAGGTCGTGGCTCCCTGCGTGGAGATCAAGTTGACGGTTGTTTGTTTCACACAAGGACGTTTCATCATGCTTTGTAGTAGTGTGTTTTAGTTGTAAGACCACTAGTAGAGGGGTAGCAAAGTAGATTAAATAGCTAGGTTGTAGAGTTTGAAAGGGTTCCATCTTTCAAAAGAAAACCGTATTTTGCAGAGAGGCAGCCACACTTGTGTCTGTACCGACTTGTAAATATTTGAGGAGGCTGAAAGAGTGCCAAGAGTTGTGTGTATTTGCTTTTATTTCCCTAATAGAAGTTACCCATGTGTTCTGAGTGCTGTTAGTCTAGATGTATGCATTAATTTGAGCAGCGTAGCTGTGTAGAGCGATTTCGGCGTTTTCATGAATATTTGTAGATTTCTCTGCAATTGTTGGTTTAAGAGTTGGATTTTGTTGGAATCATTGAAGGATGGGGTATATGGATGCATATCAGAACAAGAATGATGTATCGAAGGGGTTGAAAGCCATATTAATCAATTCTTTGCTCAAAGCCACGCAAAACACAAGTTTTCTGACTTAGCGAGTTTTTGCAGAAAACGGACAGTGGAGATTAGACCTACAGATATAGATCTGACAGTCCAGGAGGAATCTGCAACTAGAGTTGCAAGGGAGATAATAGATCCACCAAGGTTTGGGAGATCAGCATAAAAAGGCAAATCGATGGCTATGGTGAAGGCCGCAATGAAAAGATCTAATGATCGGAAAATATTGGGGGAAAGAATTGCAGGAGAAAAGTTGCAAAGGTGAAACTTTGGGAAGTTAGCATCCCACATCCCACAACCTGCTTGCGAGAAGTTCGTTGCAGAACGCAACATTGGGCGTTTGAGATCCCACATCCCACAACCCGTCTGCGGAAACCCTGTTCTAGAAACAGAGTTGTGGAACTCCTATTGCGGAAAGGCGAAGGCGGGAGGAAAATTACAGGAAGGCAATTTTAGTGTGGAATTTGGCGTTTAAAGCTAAATTTGGAGATCCTTCCAAGTGTAGGAAGCTAAAGATCCTGGAGGTGCTAGTTGGTTTGGTTTTGTTCCGAACCCCTACACCATTTTTGGTATCAAAGCGGGTGCACAAAGATTTGCACACTATGGATAGGAGGCTTGCAATATTAATTTGCAGGATGAGGACAGAATGTTGATTTCTGACCAAAGGAGTTGAGAAGGACATTGTGGTACGGGAACTATCATAGAAGAGTGCTGTAGGAAATGAATGCAAAGGTCAAAGCCTGTAGAGAGCATAGGGAGTGCTCAAAGGTTCTGTGTGAGAACCAAGAAAATGTCAATAGTCAATTAGTAGGAGGAATATTGATGAGGTGTTGGGAGGGTAGGATTGTTTGCAGTTCATCATGAGTATGGGAAAGCTCATGGAGATGGTATGGAAGGTGGATACTGAAAATCATCTAAAGGGTTCAATAAAAATCCACAATAGAACAAGGGAAGATGCCATAGAAAATGGTGTCAAGAGGATGAGTCAAAGAAAATTTTACAGAGAGGTTGTTGAGCTAAGTAAGGTGACTGAACTATTGCATGAGGAAGCTACAGGAGGTCAGTATTATGTATGGAGGTTGAAGAAGAAGGTGCACTGGCTTGTAAAGAGGTTATGTGTCAAGGATCTCAAGCACAAGCATAGTGTTTGGGTGAAGAAAGAGGAAAGGTTCAGGGCAGTTGAGCATGAGGAATTTCACGTGATGTGTGAACCTGAGCAAGGTGTGTAACTTGAAGAAGAGAAAGAGGATGCTGATACAGAGTTTGTTGTTAAACTCGTGGACATGGCAAGGTGTTCATATCAATATGAGATGGGAGAAGAGGATGTTGAAGTGAGGTCTACTAAGGATCTCAAAGACTATTTTGAAGAAATAGTGCAGCATGAAAATATGGAGGAGAAGGCATCAATTGAGGATGAAGTGCCTTATTTTTTTCAAACTAATAATATGTGTTTAACTACAGGTTACGCAGATGGAACAAAAGGACAGTTGCTAAACATTGTCCAACAGTTTGAAGAGGATGAAGATGAAAGGTAAAATCATGGACATGTGGAATGTCTATATTTTACATATCTATTTGTTGACTTTGTTACAAGTATTCTGCAAATGGATAGTTGGGACGGTGAATGATGAAGCACGGTTTCCTAATGGTAGTAAAATTTGCTTTCATTTGCTAAAGGAAAATTCAGAGGAAGAAATTTTCTTGAGAGACAATATGGCAGCTCAAGATTGGGATGAAGATGTTGAAAGGTGCAGCAATGACATTATTGTATTGCAGCAGTGGAGGAAGGATTTGCAATTTCTTTATACTTCTAAGCAAATGAAGGTCACAGTGGAGAAGATCATCCAGACAAAGATGTTTTAGCAAAGAAATAGACTGGATGAGGAGATAGATGAGTTATGGCACCTCATGCAGAGATGTAAGAGGAACAGTAATGATGAGGTATAGGCAGTTATTTGGATTATTGTGGAAGACTGGGAAGTTCATTATAGGATTAATGAACAACAACAACTACAAAAAAAGTTTGGGATCCAGGTATATTGCAGCTGGAAGACTATGACCTGGCGGTCATATTTCTTTTTCCTGGGGAGTCTGATGTAGGAGCATCCTGCTCTCCATTTCAAATTCCAAGTTCAATGCTAGATCAGTCCTAGGAAGGGGTCTACACATTTTGATTTAATAATCCCTAGACTATTACATTGTAAATAACCTATGTTTTTATGAATATTCTAGATAGTGATGAGTCATTCTGCTTAGTCATAGGTTGTCAGAGCTGTAGGAATAATAGTGAGTCATGACTCCCTGTGTGGAGATCAAGCCGACGGTTGTTTGTTTCAGACAAGGATGTTTTATCATGATTTGTAGTAGCTTGTTTTAGTTGCAGGACCACTCGTAGAGGGGTATAAGAGTAGATTAAATAGCTAGGTTATAAAGGTTGAAAGGGTTCCATCTTTCAGAAGAAAATTGTGTTTTGCAGAGAGGCGACCAGACCTGTGTCTGTACTGACTTGTAAATATTTGAGGATGAAAGAGGGCCAAGAGTTGTGTGTATTTTATTTTATTTCCCTAATAGAATTTAGCCATGTGTTCTGAGTGATGTTAGTCTAGATGTATGCATTGATTTGAGCAGCGTAGCTGTGTAGAGTGATTTCGGTGTTTTGATGAATATTTGTAGATTGCTCTGCAATTGTTGGTTTAAGAGTTGGATTTTGTTGGAATCGTTGAACGATAGGGTAGATGCATGCATGGGAGGACTAGAATGATGGATCAAAGGGGTTGAAAGTCGAATTGATCAATTCTTTGATCAAATCCACGCAGAACACAATTTTTCTGACTAAACGAGTTTTTACAAAAAATGGACGGTTGTTGGCTTGCATGGGCAGACCTGGGTTTACTGTATTTAACCAACAACACCCCTAGCTCACTGGCCCTTTCGGCGATAGACCGCAGAGCAGCCTGAAGTCTCACCCGAAGTGATTCTAATTGGTTGGCCAAAGACTCAAGTGTCTTAGACTAGGTTCTGTGGCAGCCTTGGTGTCCCACAGCTCTTCTAGCCTACGATATCTCTCTCTCTGCGATGCGCAACTTCCTCTTACTCGCGATGACTCTAGCCCTTATCGCATCGCCACGCCTCGGTCAACACGTAACTCCCTCCTACACTAGATTCTCAACTGCAGCGCACCACAACTCCTCTGCTGGTGCGATATTGCCTCCTTACGATATCCTACCGCTGCGGCTCTGCGTACTTAGTGCTACTGTGCCCAACTTACGGGACTCAACATACAAGGCTTCTTAACTCTGCGAATCTTAAATATAAGAACTAAAACATAGATAAACTCTTATACAAAATACTTAAGGATTTCAACTTGCATTCATCTTCGATAGTGCTGTAACTGAATAACGCATACATACATTAAACTGTAAACAAGGTTCATGCAATAACTGATAGATGCAACAGATAAACACAACACATAAATCAATCACATAACACTTGATTTTAACGTGGTTCACCTCCAGGATGGAAGTTATGTCCACATAACTGTGTTTCTATTATAGCTCAGGGGAAGGTAAACACAGTTCTGCTGCACTGCATATGCAGCTCGAGATCTTCTGGGTAACTCTGCACACAGCCTGGAGCCCTTCTCTCTTAGATCTCTTTTCTTCTTTATATTGCACCTCTTAAAATATAATCTTCCCTCTCTGTCGATCCCTGCGGATCGTTACATGCATGCTCTATGAGCCAGCTACTGGTTACAGTAAGATAACTACAGCTAATAACAGAACCAGAGCTTGGCTTCTATACAATTGTCCAACTATTGTCTAACCGTTAACCCACAAAATGACCAACCATTTTACAATACAAAATACATCCCTTTATAGGCATCCCGAAGGTCTTGCCATTACAACACTGTGGGCCTGCCCCAACAGTAACCAAAAACCCTAACTAGTGACAGTCGGCGTATCTGTACTTGAGGTAGCCTCTTTCCGTCACACCACATCTCTCTGCGGTCTTCCATGCTTCCCGGTGCTGATCATGGGTACTATGCACCACTTCCCGTCTTTTGTCCTTTGTCTTCAATACCTCGGCCTCGTTGATCCTTTTCCTTTATGGGGGTAGCTAAGCCCTCCTGTCTTCCACCGTTGCCTTCAATGCAGTGGGTGAGCTCTCTCTTCTCGGCCGCTTAGGTACCATCGTCTCCCTTGATTTTTCTGTCCGAACAGTCACGGTTTTCGGCTCTGCTCTGCAGCTAGAAACATGCTACGGCGTCGTAGCTCTACCTTATCTCCTCTCTGCCAAAACTATCTATCCGCTAAACTGGCAGCTTCTTCTGTAGCTGCGGGACCATGCTCCAACAATCCCCTAACACTTACTTGTGGCTCGTCCCCGAGCCGCTACCAGCGGGCTTCTCCTGCTGTAGCTTCTCATTGGCTTCCTGTGAAGTCCGTTCAAACTTGTCGTGAAATCCTGCGACTTCGTTCTACATCGCTGCGGCACGCTCCTGTGCCGAGTCAAGCATAGCTTAACTAATACTGGAGTCCTCTGTTGCATCAATTTCATTTCTGGTGGTGGTGAACTCCTTAACTTTCTGCTCAACTGTATCGACTATCTTTGTGATTTGCTCCTGATATGGTTGAAGCAGTTCATTAATGTGTATCTCCTGTGCTCTCAACCGCTGCACTTCCTGCTGCAAGCGGTTCATCTCCCTCATTTTTCTCATCTTCTGAAGAGCTTCTAAGCTCTTGATTTCTTCCTTCATTGCTGTTGTGGTATTCTCTATCTGATGAATACTTTGCTCTATTTCTACTTTCTCAGGAGGCTCATCTAACTTTGACCATGCGCACGTCGCCTCATCTAGCACTGACAATGCATCATCTATGCGAGATTGTATCTGTGCGGAAGTGAGTCGGAAGGCCTCTACTCTGGCTTCCTTGTCTGCCCGAGGGGTTCCTGGTGCTCGAGCCTCAAGCTCAGCAATCTGCGCCTTGTGGTCTTCCTCCATATTGGCCACTGTTTCCTCCAAAGCCTTTTCTCTGTCTGCAACTCTTCTTACCCTTTGTGGGAGGGGCGAAGAAAACTCAATGTTACATTGGGGCAGCTCCAATGCGATGCTCTGTAGGACTTGAGAGAGTTCCTGATCTCTTTCTTCATATGTTTTTAACTCGTCTTCCTTTTTCTGATAGCTGGTGGCGAGTGCTGCATTCTTCTACTTCAACTGTGTGTTCTGCTTATAAGTCACGAGCTCTCTAGCTCTGAGCTCTACGCTTAGCTGCTGCTGGATCATCTGTAACTGATCAATGTGAAACTCGACGAGGTTAACCTCGACAGGTTTCCTAATCTGTATTGGTGCATCCATCATTGACGCAGGGAATCAGATGCTCCCTGGTGGTATCAAGACTGTATTGATGCAATCCATTGCCAATATTTCCTCGCGGGAAATCGACTGTGTTGAATTTTCTCCTATGGTCGCCTTTACTGGGGGAACCTGTATCATGGCAGTATTCTCAGTAATTTCTTTTAAGTCCAGAAGCTGCTTTTCGACCACGCTCTGTATTTTTTCCTGCGATGTCTGCATCGCCTCAAATGAGTCCTTAAAGGTGTCATGCATTCTTGTTGCAATGAGTTCATAATCATCCTCTGTCAGTGCAATCTTCAAAGGTGGTTTTGTGACTTTGTGCTTTTTCTTCTTTGGTGCCTCTAGTATCTCTTCTTCTCCATCCTTCGTCGTCTATGCCTCTGATGGCACTTGCTGTGGATTTTTCCTCTTTTCACCTAGTGGTGGCACTTCTACTGTTTCTTGCATCTGGGTCCCTACTTTGTCTTTGCCTTTGTCTGATGGATCTGTCTGGGTGGTATCTGATGATAGTGGTGTGGTATCCTCGAATGATTGCTTCCACTTGTCGTCAAAGTCCTTGATGACGTCTTCAACATCCCTCGTTGTCATCCTAAACCAGCCATTAGCCCAATCGTCCCTTCTAGACCTTTTTGGCCTCAGATAGATTCTATGGCAGTCGGCCATAAAATTAAGCCGGTTATCATATATGTCCACAATCTCCGTGCTGATTCGTGGTGTCTCTTGGATGGTTTTCTTCAACAGCTTATAGTATTCATAGAATACTATCATATTAACCTTTTTCTTTGCTGGGCTGCTGCTCTCCCATAAGTTGGCATAGCACACGCCTCTAGGCGCGCCACTTGCCAACTGTGGAAACTGGGTATGGGACGGCTCCTTCCAGCAGACAAATGCACATAAAATAAGCAGCCATGAGAAATGAAAAGGGTGGCTTGCTTCATCCTGAGCTCCCAAACAATCTGCCTGAAGCATATTTAATAAAAATGAAGACCAATTGAACTGTTCCCCCTCTGCAACTTGTATGGCAAGGTTAATTACTGATCCTGTGACTTCCTTTGGGCGAACCTTGGTTAACAGTCTGCCTACAAGCAGACTGGCTATAAATCTAAGTGTATTGTCTGCTAAGCTTGCAATGTCATAAGCCCATCCTCCTCTCTGTAGCTTATACTTGGAAACTAGGGATGGTGGTAGCTTGGAATCCTTGGTCTTCCCTGCTATCTGTATCTTGGGGTCTTTACCAGTCTTGGACAGCCCGGTGATGCGGTTTATCAGGTCAATTTTCAGGTCGACTCTGTTATCTAGCCAGAGGTAACCTCCATGTACACAAGAAAGTAGGGCGCGCACCACGGCATTAAGCTCTGCACCTCGTCCAAAATGAGGTAGTCTCAACAAATTGAGCAGACCTGACCGCTCAAGAACCTGGACGTGTGCCATAGGAACATATTCATCTCTACCTGTCCTTGGGTTCTTCTGAATCGTAAGATACTGATCCAGTCGGAACTAAGGATATTTCTTAGTATCTCCCAGGTTATAATCTATAAATTTAACAACAGCGTCATATCCTAATAGATCTCCATTTTCCTTTACTCGAGAATCAATCGGTGGTATGGGAACAGTAAACTTAGCACTCTTGGGAATTTTTACCTCTGGTGCACCTTCAACTCGTGGCATGATGTAATCTGCTACACTATGAACTTCTTCCTCCGGCTCCGAACTGGATCCTTCGATTATCTGAGAATGGCTCCTCGTCTTTGGCGGTTCCCTGGTCTGTGACGAACTCGACAGGACACCCTTAGATGGCATCGTCATAGCAGCTGTAAGGCCACTCTGTTCAAACCTTTCCAAGATCACTTCTAGAGGTTCCTCCTCGGACAGAACCCACTCGGTATAAAACTCCAGATGGGCAATGGCTGCAAATTTTGGAAATCACAGCACTCTGTAATGGAAGTAGCTATGTACAGGGAAAACTGATCGATGCACTCTATAGCTCTTGAATTCTTACAATTGTAACCCTCCCAAATGAATAACTCCTGCCTTTATGCCGAAGACGATAATCCCGAACGCAACGGTCATCTAGACTGAATACGCCAGTCATAATAATTGCATGGACGGGACCACACTCGTCATCCGATCCTCAATAAATGCTGAAATCCGATGAAATTTCCCTCGAAGTGTGTGTGCACAGGCATCGGTCTCGTCGAAGATTTACCAAATCTGGAAAATTTATTACGCTGCTGCCAAATATACGGTAGGATATACCGGTCATTTCTTCATTAACTTCGTGTCAGAAGGCGACTTGACTGGCCCTCTGTTTCCTTGCGAAAGTGGATACGTGGCATGGAGAGGCATCGCTGCACTACGATGCAACACTGCATCACCTGCTCAAATCAAACTTAAGCGCTCTTTTTTTTTCGTCGCAAGCCACTGATGACTTGCCCAAAATGAACTGTCCTTATGCAATTCCTCATACTTAGAATACCTGCCGGTGTAGACTAGTTCCCAGTGTGATGCCTCCTTTCAACTACACTGGACATCTGCACCAACATAAGCTGTGTAAGCTAGGGCTGAGAGGTGGAGTGGCTATCGCTATAGAGCTTAAGCATACTGCCATTAATCAATGTGGGAAGAAGCTCCCCATTCAGTTTGCTGAGCTGAACGGAACCTCCCTCTGTAACTTGTTGTATCTGATATGGCCCCAGCCAGTGCGTCTTGAAATTCCTTGGAAACTTAATAAACTTACTGTCATAGAGGAGTACTAGGTCTCTGATATGAAAGGTCTTACTCTTAATGTGTCTGTCATGCCAAGCTTTTTCTCGTGCCTTCTGCACTTTCTGATGGAAGCCGGCGATGAATCTGTCTTCCTCCAAGGCAAGCAGCTACGCTAGCCATTCATCCATTATGTCTGTATTAGCCATCCTAGTGATCTGAGCAATTCGTAAGCTGGGAAGAAGGTACTCCATAGGCACAACAGCCTCCTGTCCATACACCAAGCTGAAAGGTGTGTGTCCTGTAAGTTTCTTGCATGTGGTCCTATACGCCCATATTACAGCGTTAACTTTGAGGTCCCAATCATTCCTTTGGCTGTTGTAGATCTTAGTAAGAGAATTTTCTAAAATATTGTTAAAGGCCTCCACCGTACCATTAGCCTGTGGGTGGTAGGGAGTGCTCTTATGGTGCTGAATCTAAAATTCTTCCGTCAAGGCCTCAATGGCGTGGTTTAAGAAGTGTGTGCCTTGATCGCTCATCAAAATTACTGGTCATCCAAATCTACTGATGATGTTTTCAAAAAGGAACTGTACGGCTGTAGCAGCATCACAATTTCTTACTGCTTTGGCCTCTGCCCATCAGGTGAGGTACTCTGTTCCAGTGATGATATATCTCGCACCAGTGCGTTTTCCTGGTGGGTTAATAGGAGCCACAAAGTCTATATCCCACTTGTCAAATGCGCGCAGCGTAACCTGCGGTCGCAGCGGCATTTCGTCTCGTCACGAGGGTTTTCCTACCCTCTGGTAGATATCGTAGCATCTGCAAAAGTCCTTAGTGTCCTTGTGAAACATAGGCCACCATAATCCTACAGCTAGGATTTTCTGCGCAGTCGGCTTTCCTGCGACATGACCTCCTGCAGTTCCTGAATGTGCCTCTCTGATGATAGTCTCTTTTTCATGCGGCATCACACATCTGCGCAGGACTTGATCTGGTCCTAACTTGTATAACTGTCCTGCGATCAGGGTGAAATCTGTTGCTTTAACAACCAACTGCTTCTTTTGCTGTTTAGTAAACTCATCAGGTGCTAATCCTGTAGTGAGGAAGTGAATGATATCAGCATAGTAGTCGTCTATGATCTTGATAGAAAACAACTGCGCATCTGGCAAATTGTCCTCTAGGTTACTTGGCTCTTCTCCTGAGTGTAGCCACGACAGATGATCAGGTCCGGCGTTCAATATTCCTGGTTTCACAATGATTTCAAAATCATACTCCTGAAAGAGGAGTGACCATCTGTAGATTCTCCCCCCCTAACACTAGCTTATTGACCAGATACTTCAATGCAGAATGGTCAGTAAACATCTTGAACGAGGCACCCAACAGGTAGTGCCTGAACTTCTGCAGTGCGTACACCATAGCTAAGCCTTCTCTTTCTGTCGTGGTGTAGTTCTTTTCTGCTGTCGATAGCTTTCTGCTGGATTATGCGATAGGATGATCAATATCCCCTTCTCCTGGTTGCATTAAAACAACCCCTAGTGCGATGCCAGATGCATCCACATGTACATGAAATGGCTTAGTCCAATCTGGAAATACTAGGATGGGCGCTGTAACCATCTTCTCTTTAAGTGTTTCTAGACTCTGCTGACATTCCTCATTCCATAGGAATTTTACATCTTTCTTTAACAGTTTCTCCATCGGTGCTGCAATATTTGCGTATCCCTTGATAAATTTTCTGTAGTACCCAGTATGACCAAGTACTATCCTCAATTGCTTGACTAAGCTGGGTGTTGGAAGATTTACAATGATGGCAATCTTTGCGGGATCTACCATCAAGCCTTGTCTGCACACAATATGACCCAACAAAATACCAAATGGCGCACAAAATATACATTTTTTCAAGTTTAGAGAAATCTGGTACTGCCTACATTTCTCTAACATCAGTCTTAAGTCTCCTATGTGCTTGTCAATTAATCCAAATACAGTCCAATCATCAAAGTAAACTTCTAGGAATTTATGGATGTATTCTTTAAATACAGCAACTACTACTCTAGAAAAGATAGCTGGTGCATTCTTAAGACCAAAGGGCATTACCGTATACTGGAATGAGCCCCATTCTGTTGCAAAGGTGGTCTTAGATCAATCTTCTGGATGGATTCTGATCTGGTGATAGCCTGAAAAGCCATCAGTGAAGGAGTAGACCTCCTGTCCTCCTACGTTATCTAACACCTCATCAGTGAACGGTGTCGGAAATGGATCGTGAAGCGATGGATCGTTGAGTTTACGCAGGTCGACACAAATCCTGATGTCTCCCTTAGTTTTCTTTTCTTGTACGACCATGGGACTTACCCATTCGCTCTCTTCTACGGGCTCAATGATGCCTGCCGCTAACATCTTATCGATTTCATCTTTAACTTTTTCTTTATAGCGTGGATTTAACCTATATGGACGTTGCTTGACTAGTCTAGCATCCTCCTTCAATGGTATCCTCATTACTCCCAGGTCTCCGACTATTCCCTTCATCTCTGTGAACTTGGTGGGAAATAGGTCTTGATAGTCATGTAGCAAGTCTGCAATCTGTCCGACTGTTTCATCGTTCCAATAGTCTCCAATAGAGAAAACTTTGGTTCTGTGTCTGTGCCAATATTGATCTTTTTAATCTTAATCGGTTCTGTGATTGCTGCAATTTCTAACTGTGGTCCCTCAACATCGCGAGTCCCTTCTGAATCCGGAATGTTGGTGTTGTGAGGATCCTCATCCTCCTTATCTGGTTCTAATGCAAAGTTATAACACTCTAGCGCCTCTTCTAACTGGATATCCCACTCAGGCTGAGTCTGTGCTGATAGGGTACAATCCTCAAATATCTTGATCTTTATTATATCTAGGACCTCATCAACACTTGGGTACTCAGATTCAAAAGCGAAGGTGAGTAGAAAGCTATATATCATAAGTGGCCATGTAGTCGTTCCTTTGCGCAATTCAGTCTCTATGTACCAGTTCCTTGGAACTATGTCCAAAGTGTGAATGAATCGGTGAACCCATTCATCCTCAGGAATGTCCAACCAATTCTGCTCACATGTCTGAATATGTGACCTGGGGTCACTTTCTCCTGTGAACTTTTGCTGGACATACTCTCTGTCGGTAGAAAATCTGATCGCCATCACTCTCTTAAGGTCATCCCATGATGCAATATTCTCTTGATGCGCATACCACCATCTTGCAGGTGTGGCTCGTACTGCAAGGTCCATAGCTGCTATCCTATGCTCGTGAGGAATTTGTTGTTCAAACTGCTTGAGAAAGTCCTGGATATTTGTTAGACCATGGAACGATGGAATCTCATTGATCTCTACGCCAATCCATCGCAGTGACTTAGTCAAGTACGTGCATCTGCGTGCTGAGACTTCATGAAGTCTATTCTGCCAGTTCTCTAGACCAACATCCGAATCCGATGCGCATGAGTTGTCGCATCACCAACTAATATTCCCTTCTATGGTCGGATTGATGTAGTCGCTTTGGTTCGCAGTCATCTGATAGAGACTCTCCATGTTATGTGCCTCTTCCTCTACTCGGATAGGTTCAATATATCTAGGACCCTGAAAAGGATCCAACGGTGCGATGACCCGGATCTGTGCATCCTCAAAGGTCATTTGTCTTCTCTTTAGGTCGATAATGACCATGTTACCGATCACCCAATCAATGCCTAGTAATGCTGGATATGGTCTACTATCACCAATGATTTCTATAACTTCAAAGTCCGCAAAGCTGCGAACTCCGTCAATGTCAACTGGCACCTGTGGTAACCGACCCAGGGGTGATACCCGCTGCTGATTAGCTAATCTCAGATGGATAGGCGATCTGACTAAATTAGGGCTACCCATCTGTTCCCATGTCTGATTAGTTAGAACATTTACGTCTAATCCTAGATCTAGGATCACCTCATCCATTTCAAATTCTCCAACCTGTGCTGTGAGTCGCATCTCTCTTCCTGTTCTTGTATGTCCCGTAATATTATGAACAGCACGTTGTGTACTGTTCCCGAAAGAAGATGGATGACACTGATCTATGATGCACTGAAGTTCTGTGATAGCTTGCTCATTTCTCATGAGTTTTAAACAACTCCGCAGGAAGGAATGTACAGTTCCTGTCATCTCGTCCTCATCGCCTGTACCCGATGTGGTAGCCTATGATATCTGTGTAGGGCTAACGCCACAAGGTGCTTGCTGTGGTACGCCCCTAGATGGCGGTACCTGTGATCCTGATTGCATAGGGTCATCAAAGAAAGTCTTAGCTTCCTGAAATTTCTGTTTATTCTTCTGCAGGTCAAGTGGTGTTGCTTTATTAGGAGCTCTGTGCACCCACTCCTGACCTGTGTTTGTTATTTTTTAAACATTTAAGCTAGCATTATAACAAGATCTTTTCACTGAGAGAATAACAAGCACAACAATCACATAAGCACATCACAAGAGACAAGAGACACAAAGATTTTTAGGAGGGGAAACCATAAATGGAGAAAACCCCTCAACTTCCTCTAAGATAGTATCACCACAAGATGGGATCCCAAAACAGTAACATGACCTCCCTTCACAATAGCAGCATTCTGTCTTCTGTCTAGCCCAAGAATTTCCTTCTCCAAAAGTGCGCCCCACTTGAGAGAGCAAGAGAGCTAAGTCACAAGTGATAAATAGAGAGACTCTCACTCTCTATTTATATTCTTCCGTTGACTTGAATTGCACTCAACCTAATAATTATTACTCGAGCCTACACCTTAATTAGTGTATAATAACTCAAGTGCCCCTAAACAGTGGGGACTTACCCAATGACTTGATATGACTTGTTTACATTATAATCCTCCCGATCGAAACATCGGGGCATGACCACATGACTCAAATACATAATAGAAACATCCCGGAATAAACATCGGGTTACAATAATATCAAATACATAGAAGAATACATTCCGAAGTTACATATACATCAACACTCCCTCTTAACTAGGAAGGTATTCTTTCGACACAATTTTTCAGCACTGGTCTTCTTCTCTGCATCAACTGGATCATCTGAGTCATCTTCATCTTCAAGTCATCTGGATCTGGATCATCTCTCGATCTGGATCATCATGAAATGGCATCACTGGATCTAGATCATCACTCGATCTGGATCATCTCTCAGAAACTGGATCTGGATCATCACTGCTGGATCTGGATCATCACTCGATCTGGATCTCTCGGAGTCATCATAACTGGATCTGGATCATAGCTCGATCTGGATCTCCGCTGGTCATCATTATGTGTATACTATCTCATCATAGGAAGTTCTACAGAGCCAGCCCTTTTTCATGCTGGTTGTAGGTCTACTCTCATGTAGGTCTTCGCCCAGCACTTACATCTGACCTGCTCGTCAGAAAGGCACGCCCAGCACTCACATCTGATCATGTAGTAAACTACAATCA
>LPNX010676180.1:355799-373559 GCA_001517045.1 Pseudotsuga menziesii
GTTCTCTTCAGTATCCTGCGATGTCTTACTAGTGGAAACCCCGCTGCGAGTCACAATGTTGACTCTTGGTTCTGGCTCTTCCTGCTCAGCAGCAATAAGCTGGATGTTCTGGTGTACTGTTGGGTTAGGTTCTCTTATCTTAGCTATCAAGGTAGGACATTCCTCTATAGTATGATCATAAGATTTACAATAGTTGCAAGTGGTAGTGGGGCTCTGACAGTCCCTAGCATAATGTCCTACAACTCCACAATTGTAATAAGTGACTGGTCCACGACCATGACCAAAGCATTCTCCACGGCCAAAGCCTCCTCCACGTCCTCGTCCTCTGAATCCTCCTCCACGGCCACCATAATCTGGATCATATTGTGGTCCTGCTGCTGGACCCTGTGGTTCTGATTGGACTCTGTACATGTCTTGCTTGCTCCCGACCATGAGGTCATAGGCTCGGCAATCATGTTCATCATGGCCTATAGACTTGTAGAAGACGCAGTATAAGTTCTTAGGTGTCTGCATGTACTTCTGAAGTAGAGGGCACTGCTGAGGTAGATGTCCTCGTGTTTTGCATATTTCACACCACGGCCCGTGGGTCTGTGGTAAGGGGTTAGGAGCCCCTGTTGCTAGATATTCTACAAATACTGGACAGTTGTATTTAGTATGGCCTTGTGCTTTACATCTTACGCACCATATGTCTTGCGCAACCTCTTTCCCTTTCTTAAGCTCATGCAACTGTAACGTGAGATTAGCCAACTGGTTTTGCATATTTTTCATACCTATACTGGTTTCAGCTAGAGGTGAAGCCTCTAGTTTCATCGCCATCTCCAACGCATCATCCTGTGTCTGGATTTTCTGCTGCATTAACGATAGTCTGATGTGAGGGAGTAGCGCTGCAATAAACCATTCCTTATGCTGCTCTGGCGCAAACTCAAAGCTGACTTGGTCTATAAGGGCTTTGAATTTCTGATCGAAGTCCCACACTGACTCTATAGGTAACTGTTTGATGTCCTTGAGCTCTGTAATGCACTGTGACTCAGACTTAGGTTTCTTAAACTCTTTAATCGTGGCGGTCTTGATCTGTAGAAGTGTTCTGGGTACTGTGGTATACTTCATATACCATGTTAAGGCTCGATCTCTTAGTGTGGTGACCAACTGTACAAGTTTAATTTTATTGTCATTGATGGCTTTAATGGTCCACATGGCTTCACATAGATACCAATGTTGCTCCGGCTCCTCTTCCCCTGTACCCTTAAAGATAGGTAGCTTCATATCATCCCCCATTCTATTTCTACGTGGTGGATGTTGATTTGCTGTATTGCTACCACTCGGCGGTGTAGGTGGAGGTGATTTAGCGGTGGTAGGTACTGTCTGCGAGCTACTGGATGGAGTTCCTACAGGATTGTTCTGAGTCCTGGTCTGTTTCTGTGGGGTGTAAGGGTGGTAAGGGATACCCCCTTCTATTCCTTCTGTAGTACTATGACTCTGTTGTCTAATATTATCTGAACTGTCTTCAAATATGGGAGATCTGAAATCTACTTTATATTTCTTTCCACTACGTGTACGTCCAATGTCATCAAAATCACTTTCAAACTCTTGTGACATTACTATCTTTACTTATTCATCTGAAACTAGATCCATTGTTCCTTTTTCATGTAATAACATCTTAATGGACAAGTTCAAAGATTTAAGGTACTTACCGGGATATCCTTTGAAGAAGTAGTGCTCAACCTCGCTGAAGCTCTTTCTCTATTCCACTGCAAACTCTGTGACGAAGCCTTCTAGCACACTCACAAGCTAGAAGTCTACTCCCCTCGTAATGGGATTATCAAGGTTATTCACGGTCTGTATCAGCTCCGGTGTCTAGGCAATGTTTCTTTTCTTCTTGAATATGCTTGTATCAGTCAACTTTGATAACCAGTCGTAAAGCTCATTTCCAAATGTCGCAAAAAATATCGCATGCAGGTCTGTAACGATATGTTTTTGTAACCAGTCCTCTGTACTCAGTCTAGGACTCTTTTTCTCTCGTTCGGCAAACTCTTTCTCCTTAGACCAAACCCACTTGTTGAGTTCATCTCTAGTAGGCCACCACCAAAACATCAATGCTCAGTTTGTTCAAAACCAGCAACAGAACCATTTGTTGGCTTGCATGGGCAGACCTGGGTTTACTGTATTTAACCAACAACACCCCTAGCTCACTGGCCCTTTCGGCGACAGACCGCAAAGTAGCCTGAAGTCTCACCTTAAGTGATTCTAATGGGTTGGCCAAAGACTCAAGTGTCTTAGACCAGGTTCTGTGGCAGCCTGGGTGTCCCGCAGCTCTTCTAGCCTGCAAGATCTCTCTCTCTACAACGCGCAACTTCCTCTCACTCGCGATGACTCTAGCCCTTATCTCATCGACGCGCCTCGGTCAACACGTAACTCCCTCCTATGCTAGATTCTCAACCGCAGCGCACCACAGCTCCTCTGCTAGTGCGATATCGCCTCCTTGCGATATCCTACCGCTGCGGCTCCGGGTACTCAGTGCTACTGTGCCCAACTTACGGGACTCAACATACAAGGCTTCTTAACTCTGCGACTCTTAACTCTAAGAACTGAAACATAGATAAACTCTTATACAAAATACTTAAGGATTTCAACTTGCATTCATCTTCGATAGTGCTGTAACTGAATAACGCATACATACATTAAACTATAAACAAGGTTCATGCAATAACTTATAGATGCAACAGATAAACACAACACATAAATCAATCACATAACACTTGATTTTAACGTGGTTTGCCTCCAGGATGGAAGTTACGTCCACAGAACTGTGTTTCTATTATAGCTCAGGGGAAGGTAAACACAGTTCTGCTGCACCGCATATGCAGCTCGAGATCTTCTGGGTAACTTCGCACACAGCCTAAATCCCTTCTCTCTTATATCTCTTCTCTTCTCTATATTGCACCTCTTACAATATACTCTTCCCTCTCTGTCGATCCCTACGGATCGTTACATGCATGCTCTATGAGCCAGCTACTGGTTACAGTAAGATAACTATAGCTAATAACAGAACCAGAGCTTGGCTTCTTTACAATTGTCCAACTATTGTCTAACCGTCTAACCCACAAAATGACCAACCCTTTTACAATACAAAATACATCCCTTTATAGGCGGCCCAAAGGTCTCGCCATTACAACACTGTGGGCCTGTCCCAACAGTAACCCAAAACCCTAACTAGTGACAGTCAGCGTATCTGTAGTTGAGGTAGTCGCTTTCCGTCACACCATAGCTCTCTACGGTCTTCCATGCTTCCCGGCGCTGATCATGGGTAATATGCACCGCTTCCCGTCTTATGTCCTTCGTCTTCAATACCTCGGCCTCGTTGCTCCTTTTCCTTTATGGGGGTAGCTGAGCCCTCCTGTCTTCCGCTGCTGCCTTCAATGCAATGGGTGAGCTCTCTCTTCTCCGCCGCTCAGGTACCGTTGTCTCCCTTGACTTTTCTGTCCGAATAGTCACGGTTTTCGGCTCTACTCTGCAGCTAGAAACATGCTATGGCGTCATAGCTCTACCTTATTTCCTCTCTGCCAAAACTATCTATCCGCTAAACTGGCAGCTTCTTCTGTAGCTGCGGGACCCTGCTCCAACAACGGTGGAGATTGGACCCGCAGATGTAGATCTAACGTTCCAAAAGGAATTTGCAACTGGATTTGTGAGGGAAATAATGGATCCACCAAGGTTTGAGCGATCTGCATAAAAAGGAAAATCAATGGCTGTGGTGAAGACCGCAACGAAAAGATCTAATAGTCGAAAAATATTGCGAGGAAAGAATTGCGGGCGGAAAGTTGCGGAGGTACAACTTTGGGAATTTGGCATCCCGCAACCCGCTTGCTGGAAGGTCGTTGCGGAAAGAGAGTTGTGGAACGCAACGTTGGGCGTTTGAGATCCTGCATCCCGCAACCCGTTTGTGGAAACGGAGTTGCGGAACGCCTGTTGCGGAAAGGCGAAGGCAGAAGGAAAATTGCAGGAAGGCAATTTTAGTGTGGAATTTGGCGTTTAAAGATAAATTTGGAGATCCTACCAAGTGTAGGAAGTTGAAGATCGTGAAGGTGCTGGTTGGTTTGGTTTTGGTCTGAACCCCTGCATTACAAAGTTATAAGCCAGATTTATTGAAACCCTTAAAATGTAAGAATGAGATAAATATCAATATTCTTAAGTCAAAATTATAAGCAAGATTTAATGACATAAGAAAACACATGAAATTGGAACAATATTTCTTGAAATGAAGAGAGAAATTTTTTTTTTAAAAACATAACTTTTAAAACAAAATATAAAAGTTTTGAATGTTTGATTTATATAAATTTATATAATAAAAGCTACTTGTTGTAAATTTTTGAAAATTGAAAATTGTTTATGAATTTTTTTTACTTAGAAAGAATGCTATAATATATAAATGACCTATGATTATAAATACGTTAAACAAACCTAAAATAAAGTAATAAATAAAAATAAAATCAGATATTTAGTAGATGAGATTGTTTCTTTAATATAGATATCTTATAAATATAAGATTAAATAATTATTTTTAATAATAAAATAAAATATGAAAAAGTATATTAAAAATAAAATTAGAACATTTTTATAAAATAAACATCATTTCAACTTAAAACTAGAGTTCACGTGATTTCAATTTTAGTTTTTTTTTTAACTTTTATAATTCACTCTATCATCCTCCCACCCACCCCTCACACACTCATAAACCTGTAAAATCCATAATAATAATAAATTGCTTTACTATTTATTATTAGCTTTGCCATAACATATCACTATTGGTCACGACACTTTTATATTTGTCGTCGCATATATTTTATTCATATGTATGTGAATTTAACTTGATTTGTTTAACTACTAAATGACAGGTTAAGCCCTCTGTCGGCGCTGCCTCTCAGTAGCGGCGACTGGATCACAACCTTGACAAGGTGATGTTTTTAATCCTTAAGTTTATTATTAATGTTTGGTTGTTAGGACCTAAGCCTAAAACTAAGGCTTAGTCCTAGCTACCCTTAAGGTTTACCCTTATTGTTAAAACCATCCCTCATAAGTCATGTTTGGAAAAGGTGGTTGCATGAATAATTAAGGGCTTGAATATGGGTTAACTAATTTTGGAAGCTTTGTAAAGATTTAGGCCATAGTCTAAGGTTTTGATGGTCCTAGCCAGCAGCTTTACACATCAAGGGATGATATTTTATAACATAAGGTTACTATGTATTAAGTGTGTATAATGGAGGGAGGCATAGGTGGATGTCAGCACAGTAAGTTTTAAAGGCTTGTAATAAGGTTTAAGCCTTGGTATTGGCTGCGGCTTGACATCGCAGCTAGGCGCATTCAATGTTGAGGCTTGTTCACATGCATTGTGGCTAATGGTTGATCTTTACCCTCCACTTGTCACAATCTAGATTATTGTTTTTTGTAAGGTTTTAGTGTGTCTTTATGATGTCATGAGGGTTCAATTTCATTCATTTGGTATGTTTTGGCTTTCCCTGTGAAATAACTTAGACACTCCATGGTTTCGTTGCACCAGTCTTTCCCATTGCTCTTCACGATATGTTAAAGAAAGTTTTTCTTTGGTTTATACCTGAGTTTTGCTTGGAGGTTTTTATCAATTTGGTTAATGGAGAAGTGGCCGCCATTACAGCCTTAGATTTCTTGGTTCGTCGTGAGGTTATGAAAGGAAGGAAATCATCTTCATTGAGTTTTTATAGAGGCTTTGCAGCCTGTCGAGCTTTTAACAAGGTAAGGAGAAAAAATATTCATTAACATTCTGAAATTTTGATTTTTAAAGGTTAATAGTAATTACAGGTTTAACATACAGTCTTCGGTTGTTGTGTAGGAAGAGGAGGAGAAAAGGAAACCAAGAGGAGCCGACCCCTGGCCCTCTATGCATCCATGAAAGGTGATTTTATCCTTCTGTTTTCAAGACTTATAAAATATTCATTTTGTTTGTATTAAAGGGGTTTTATAACTTCATAATATTATGTGCAGTAGGAGTTAGGTTTCCATTGAAGCTTCGAATGAGCCTAGCTTTATCCTCATGCCCATAATTCGCTTGGCAAGGTAAGGGTTTTACAAACAACGTTTTCCTTTTTCTTTACACTCGTTTCAGTATACCATATATAATTTTAACAATACATAAATGTGAAATGCAGGTCTCTGGCCTGGCGACAGAACAAAATTTGAGCCCAAATCTGACAACTTGCATGTCTGAAATTCGACATTGCCCTATCAGTTATTCGACGCAGGCATTTTTTTTTAGTCATCGATGGCATAAATGATTGGATATTTGACATCCTGTCAATGCCGGTCGAAGATCCGACGACACCACGGTGTCAAATATTCGACATTTTTCTGTCTGAAAGTGTCACAAAAAAATTGCATAAACCGTCGCATGTCCGACACTTAACCGTAGGTTGAACGACATGTGGAGAGTCGGACTTCCGATGGGCTTAAGTGTTGGAGGCATGGCAGACCCGTCGGGCATCTTTGGGAAGGCGTCGAAGATGCGACAAGAACACGTCGGCTGACCAATGGCTAAAGGTTTCGAAGCTTCAACAAAAGCATTGGAAATCCTTCAAAGACCGTCGAAAAAGCGACGCCTAGTTGTGTAATTAACAAAAAAAAAATTAAAAGATTTCCATTCACCAATTTAATTCATCCATGTATGTACATGCTTCATTAATTACTCTTCTTCATATTACACCATTTATCCTTCAATTCAAATCGCATACACAACTTGTCAAGTATCGCTTTCCCATGTTCCAATATCCATTTCCATGGGATTACATTGGTTTATCTCATTGGAAATATCTGCATACTTTTCTTTGTGAAGAAAAACTTCCCTCAAAATGAGCCAGTGATCCATGGATATGCAATCAAAGTGTTTACTAGTAAAAATATACATAAAAAATCAAAATGAAGTTTTCATTGCAAGAAGTTCCACCTTCAAATCCTCCTCTTCATCCTTTTTCCAAGCTAATTTATTCCTGCGTACATAAGGTAGATGACAAGTTCCCCTGAACATAAAACCTAGCATAGTAAATGGCTCTAAAGTAAACGATAATGTACACTGATTTTCTACTCTTTTAATTCAAATCCTCAAAGATGGCTAGTAGAAATCTATCTTTGAAATAAATTTTTCAAATACACAAACTGATAGATTAAAATTTAAATACCATGGAAAATTTTAAAATCCTAGTATCCCAAAATTGTGTTGTTAAATACCTCATTGTTGATTTCCTAATACGTAAAAGGCATTTTCTATACTCATTGTTACCATCTTCAATATCTCCATCATGCATACCATCATCAGCTTCATTCTATTTATAATATAGGTCATTCTCAATTTCAACGTTTCTTTTATTTTCAGGAACAAAAATTCTAGAGCTTTTGCTACACATATGTTGTTTTCATTTGGGACCTAAACTAAAATCACTTGTATGACTAGAAGGTTCTTCAAAAATATTCAATTTCTTGGAAATGCTTCCCCTACTTTTTCACATTTCTTATGATTATTGTTCAATGATCTATGTTCATTACCTTGGATTGACCTATAATTTACGAATGCCAGTAATGTTTTTTTGAATTCTATAGCATATTACTGAGTTTTTGGTAAGCTGGAAGGGTTGTTTTGTAAGAACATACATGGAAATCAAAAGTTTCACCTAGAATGGTAGATGCATATAATTTTAAATATGCATCATGCATGGAAATCACAGATTGCAATAGTACAATGATCCTCCTTTTGTACATTTGAAACAATTTTTTTCCCGACCATCTTTTCCTGGTATCAACAAATCCAATTCTAGTAACTCCTCTTCCTCATGTAAGTGGTGTTCCTTGGTACTTGTGGCTTGTGAGTTATTTTCCTCCTTGGGTTCATTTGATTCTCCTTCCAATAGACAAACTCCATGATATCCCCTCTTACTACAATGTGAATGACCATTAGAAGTTGACTCAGTGCCACTTGATACCTGTAGTAATTTTTCATTTCTTATGACATGGATTTTTGTTTTAGATCCAATATATGGAAATTCATTTCCAATAGTTGTTTGAGTATTTTTCTGCAAATCCTGGGTTGAAGTAGATAAAGAACTATTTTGGAAACCATTTTTCGAACCATTATTTGTTTTTTCTATAGTGTATTCTTTTGTCTTTTCAATATTAGATGGAGAGTTATGTTTACCATTATTTAACCTCTTTTCACCTTCTGAACTTTCATGTCCATATGACAAGTCTTCTTCTCTATAGAACCGCTTTCTACCTCCACTATTGGTGCACTCTTCTCATGTCGGTGATGGATGTGTATAATGCAACAATAAGGAAAGTGTCATCCCTTAGAGACGTAAAAACTAGCTCTAAAAAAATAATTTAAATCATAAGCTAGATTGACATTAATGGTTTACACACAATCAAAAATATTATTCTCAAAAGAATATTGTTCATCCAATCTCAAGGTGTCTTTGAACATTACCTGGTCAAGAACAATTTTTTTCAGAAAAGTTTTCTTCACACGAACAAATTGATGTAAATCACTTTTCAATGTTTCAATAGGATACTTCTCTAGTGTATAAATACAAGTTTTTTGATCTTATGAATAACAACACAATTGCAAAAAATTATAAAAATGGCATACTTCATATCTGCAAACTTTCCCAGAATGTTCAGAAACAAAATGAATCAAAGATGAAGCTAGCTGCAATTCCCTTTTTGAAATAACATGTTGAAAATGTAAAGTTGTTGACTAGTGTTGTTATTATCACAATACAAATGATAGACATTGTGCTTTGATGCAACAATACCAACATGGGCTACACAATTCATCATGTTAGTGTCAGCTATGCTACCCATATGTGGGTATCCAACTCCATCATTGTATGTTCCATTGTAGAATGTATCTACCACTACTATAAAGCATTGTTAAAAAATTTGGCATCAACAAAAAAGTTGAAAGGGTCCCAAATAGAACTTCTTGGCAACACCGACAAAAAATTGGAAAAAAATCATCAAATTGCAGCAAGCATTAAAAAGACAAAAATGATAAATTCATTTTCTCTAAGAAAGAAGGATTGAATTTAATTTCCACTAAGTAAGACCAAATATTTTGTGCAGAAATAAATTCCTAAAAGGCAGGTCCCTTAAAATATGAAGACATCCACATGAATTATGATAATCTATGGAGATAACCATCAAACTTTTATCACACAAATACAATGAACCAAACTTATGAAAAAAAACCTATTCATGTTATTGTCTGCAACATATGGGAGATCTATATCAGAAGTATAGGTTTTCCTTATTGGTTTTGAAATAATGATTGCTGGAAGTGGCCCCAACATGATGATAATATAAAGAAGTAATTATACTGACAGACACAATATAAATGGTAAAATTCATGAATATAATATGACCAATATGTCGAGGTGATCAAGATATGGTTGATCAAAACAAAGATACTAAGAGATTTGTTTTGTATGTGATACCTTTCGATCATTCTTGAGGGTTTCATGTTGTTTCATGAGGGTTCAACTATATATCTTTCATACTACAAAGATAGCATATCAATTTATCAAATGAGCATTATTGAACATTCGTTGATTGCTTGAGCATACAAGCATCAGATGTGCCACACCCCTGTGGTTTATATTCTTTTATCATGCACAAACCTAGAAAACACCACTAACTTATACAAGAAATTTCCAAAAGATCAAAGGTATGCAAGCTTTACCGATGGACCAGCTGGCAAAGAAGTTCTAGAATCTGCAATAGAAACACAACCTCCAGCACAGAAACCTGCAACTAAATGTTCATAAAATGCCATCAATATTTTCATAAGATTCCTTAAGAAGCAATCATGTGACCAATTGAATAAGATGGACTATATGCTGACCTATTGATTGATCATCAATGAGGAATTCTCCCATGTCAAATTGAAGGAAATAGCAAAATCTATTTATTAGAGTAGAATAATCCCATGACATACCTACTAGTAACTATGACTCATACAAAGAACATGGTATGCATGTGTTTATCCTTAAATACCGTCAATATTAAACCTAAAAAACTAACATGATTCTATTGCATACCTTCTGGTAAGCCTTTCGAGTAACAGGAGCATATTGATGTTTACCCTTGAAGTGATTAGGATCAACACCACCAAAAGGCATGGCTGCAAATGGGATTTCTTCAATAAAAACATTTTTTCCTTGGGAAAGAACCTCAAAGCCAGGCTATTTGCATCAGACACTAAAACCCATCTAATTCTATACATGTGAAGAAAAGCTAGGAGGTATAAAATGGAATGCTTAAATTCCACTGTAGGCAGAGGATGAGAAACAACCTAAGCAAATGGTACCCAAGCATTATGTTTATGATTGATCAAGGAATTGATTTACCAAGGGGTACACATCCCCGAGGGAGTTTGAAAGTTATTTTAAGGCCTCTGGAACTATATGAATCTCAGGAATCTGTGAATATTTTTCTCATATTTCAAAGATATACTACATACAGCCTAAGCAGACACTTGGGAAACTACAAATAAAGGTGATGAGCACACTTGATCACCAAAAGGATAGCAATGAATCCCTTGAAGTAGGCTTTCGGTGATGAACTCTACCCAATTTACCTTTTCCAACATAAAAGTTAAATAAAAATACAAACTTTGTATTATGTGTTCACAATGCCAAGCTTGTTGGATCAATCTTTTCTTCAGTTCCAGAAAAATGAAAAAAGTCTTTATAAAATGAAAAACAAATTTAAGATAAAATTGAAAGTGTCAATATCACTTAACAGATACAAATTTTAAAATTATGCCTTAAGATACCCCCATTAAGGAAGTTTCAATGTCTAAAACTTAACGTTAATATCATTAGCAAAAATGCAAATATCATTTCATAATGTGAGAAAAAAAAAACTTCCATTCCTAAAAGTCATGGAAAATTGAATTCAAATGCCTCGGCTTTCCATGAAGAAAGGACAACTAGAACAAACAAACTTAACTCTTTTACCATGCTCTCTTTTTCTTCTAGTTTACTATCAAATTCATGTGGTTCATGTTCAAATTCAGCAAAAGAAATTTGGAAGGAAAAAATCACTCTTACATATAAAATGAGTTAAATAATTTTTGTTATAACTTCATTTATTTGAAAAAAAAATAGAGATATGTTTTATAACTTAACTAGTTCTGTATGGACAAAACTAGTACTGGACATATCATCAACCAAGTGATGAAGTAAATGCCTGGAATATGGAGAGGCCCAGGTCACTTGCCCCTAGAACAAGAACCACACATTCGACAACTAAATTTAATCCTAAAGATTATGATTTGACAAGAGTAAATACTTTTACAATGAAGGGATAATAGGCTGGATAGATCCCTCTTTATTTAATTATTTGGCTGTGGGAATAATTGAAGAAGATATTTTCAGACAAAAAGGAAAAATTCTTTCAAATCTCTTGAGATATTCTCCTTTCCCAAGAGAAGAAAGAATTATTGTGGATACAAATTGTAGTCTTGTACTAATAAGGCTCTCCAAAAAGGATCTTTCTGGGGACATATATAGTAACATAGCAGTTCAAACAATAAGATTTGGTATTTAGTTGAAATGGGCACGGTGCAAGCATACCACACCAAGTTAGATTGTTAACCACTAGTACTTTGCCTAGGAAAAATTAAGTGAGGAAAAATTAACAAGTAGAAAATCAAATGAATCATCGCAAGGCATTGAACTTGGAACTACAATTGAAAATGATAGCAAACTCACTTCTGAGATGGATGGATTTTTGAAGGAAGGGAAGTCTTCTGACAATGAAAGTATTTCAAGGCATGCTGGCCACATGGGATCCCGGGATGAAGACTTGATGCACATTAGTATACTCTCCAAAACTAGTTTTTTACATTAGTATTTACATATAAGTTTTTTACACCTTCAAATAGATTTTTTACATCTCCCAAGGCATCCCTGTCATCTTGACCTAAACCTTGGCTTGATGAACTTACCGCACTAGACAGGATAATTCTAAAATCATCCATTGTTGCTACTCTTGTATGTCCATTTATACTGTCTGAACCTGCTTTTGATGACACTGAATGAAGAGAACCTCCAATAAAATTAGACTGAAAGAAACTTTTTGGTGGCACAGCATACAATATACCATAAGAAAAATAATTCTCTAAACCATGTCGAGGAGGACTCCAGTAAGGACTCTGACTCCGGGGCATGTCTCCACAATCCTGAACTAACAAGGGAACAAATGCCACTCCAACAGACAAATGTTGACTAAATGTCAATAGCATAGAGCATGATGAAACATTGTATCTACTGATCCAAAACCTCCTTGAGAAAGAAAAACATGTTGATTCCTACTTGGAAATTAACAATCAAAGTTTGACAAAGGACTGTTTCAAAGTCCCAAACGATCATTTTGCACCTTCTGTATACTGTCTGCACTACCAAATGGGGAGCTCAGAGGGGAATTTCTTCTAGTGTAAGTAATAGGATAGTTCATTTCAAATGATGATGCTCCATCACTTTTTGAGTTTTTTTCCATTTTATATGCTGACCACATGAAATCAGTGCTTTAAGCCCCACAAACCAAACTTTTGCTTCATCTTTATCCTTGCAAATCTAAAATAAATAAAAAAATAGCATGCCCTTAGTTGCGCCTGAGTAAAATTACCTTTTAAAAACAAACTTCAAAAATCTAAATTCTGTACATGAAGAAAAAATCAGAAAAAGGTATTGTATCTGTTGAAGAATAAATACTTGGAACATTCTAGATGTTATGCAAAGTTCAAATTGGATTCCATGTTAATGTTTTTTATTCCAACAAATGTGAAACTGTTGCTTTTAGCGAAAAGATGTCATACCAAATATAGTGATCTATCATTGTAAATCAGTGAAAATGACTGATACTCTTTTTCAAGCCGTGGATACCTCTGGAAGATTGCCTGAAAACAACAAAAATAAACAGTTTTTATAACTTAAGAATTCAAACAATTCCTTCCAGAAACAAAGTATCAAATAGATATTTATTTTTTCAAGCAAATCTCAATACTTTGTTACCATAATTATCAATGCAATTATTCTTCTTTTGTATTCCAGATTTGAGATGTTTGCTCTAAGTGACCACTTTAAACTTGGTGATAAATTGGAAGCAATAAAGACAGATATAAATTCCTAATAAAAGATTTGCACAAAGAAGACTTTGTAACAAATTAGCAATTATGAGTAATAAAGTGCACAGTGATGTTGGGGGGTGGGGGGGGAGTTACAATGGAAACTGAAAATACCAATGTGCAACATGCGCAACTTACAACCTACAGGGATAAGAAAAAATAGAAACATAGGTTTTCCACTGCACAATCATACATGAAAGTTAAACAAGATATGAGATTAAGAAACAAATTACAAAACTACTGCATCTGTAAAAAAGGTAAGCAGTGACAAGGGCATGGAAATCCTTGGAAGCCAAATGGGATACATTGTATCTAAGAGAAGAGGTTGTATCATCATGAGCCCGACAAGTGGAGAAAGATAAACTTCAGTAGATAACAATATACTCAGAGCATATATGTTTTTGAATGCAGAATGATAGGGAAACAACGCTTCAGATTCCATTTTCCTCACAAGTCTATCTAACTTTTTATGTCTTTTGACCTTTAATATTCCCATAAAACTCAAATTCCTATCATATTTCTTGTAATGAAATGCCTACATTTAATTTTGTTGTCCTACAGCAGAAGCTGCTGATTAGAAATTTAATCGTAGGGGAGTTTTGAAACCGAAAATAAATATTGGCTTACGATGCAGTGAAATCTATGGGAAAACAAATAAAACGAAATAAGGGATTTTGGGATTGACCACATACCTTTGCCTCTATACTCTTCCATGTTTTGCGACAATTCGCAAACCTCCCATCTATATTCCTGTTTCCTTGTAGTTTCAAAGGAATTCAACCTGGAGAACACCACACAATTCAAGAAAATGAGCATCAACATCTTTATCAGCCTCCCCCAAGCCAAAATAGAAAAGATATCACTCCATGGCCAAAATAATAAACAGTAACAAGATCTCCATATGTTAGCGATAACAAACCTATTTATGTTTATATACAAGTTGAACCAGAATAAATAAATAAAGCAATTGTTTTGCTTGGCCTTATGTGAAGCTCATCTACTCTATCTCTCTTATTTGTTTTGTGTCATCCTCATCATTCACAAGGTATCTGTACTCCACCAAGTATCCCTCCCCCTATTTTGTTACAAGTCATGCATAGAACCAGGCCCCTCTAATCCTCTCTTGATCGCTGGACACTTTGCGGTCTAAAAAGGGGATTAAAATAGAGCTCAACTCATCACAAGCACAAAAATAAATCTGCAATAAGAATGAAGATATTCAAGACCCTTACCACTCTGAGGTTTTCCATTGGTTGAGAGTGGTTCTTTTCTTTAACTATAATAGATTTAAAACTTCTCACTATAATATTTAATCAAATGGAAGACTTGGCATGTGGAATCCAAATGATGATTGGGAAAGAATACTAAAATGCCCAGTTTTGATCGGAAATTGATCGGTAGGATCTATGGAGGATGAGGCTTGTAAGATTGTATATTTAGCTAGCATGAGGTCTTGACACAAATATTTATAGTCTGAAGCATAAAGTATCAAAGTTTTGTAGGGGTTATAATATTATAGTTTAATCAAGCTTGCAGTATTCATGAAAACTCATTTCACTCTTGAGTCCCTTCAATTCATTCAATTGGGCCATTCGGTTCATAGGTTTTTCATTGGATGGACCGTGAGTGAGGTGACCAACCAACTGCCTTTGACCATGCATACAAACTGTAACCCTAATAAGAGAGCGATATGAGACTGAAGAGAACTTGCATATAGGAAATTAAGAGTACAGTTTCTGTCATAAATGCAAGATACAATAGAGTAAACTCAAGGTCCTATCTTGAAGCTTCATATGCATGACTAACTGCTCAGTAACTTGAAATGATGTTTGTTAATTAAATAACTAGTAATGAATCACTTCCTAATCAAGCATACCAATATTACCTTTGAAATAAGTAGGGCACATACTTAGTATGGTGTTTACATACAAACGCGTATTGTCAAAAATATTAAGTTTGAACTAACAAGCATATGATTTACATATACATCTAGACAAAGTACTTTCATAGTGTTTGAGAGGGTAGTCAAAAAATGGATTGAAATGCTACATGAGAGGTAGATGGTTGTAGCCAAGCATAGAGGCTGGGAAAGCTAATAGAATGGTATCCTACTCAGAGAGTCTACAATGGCATGCAAATGGTAGGTCTCAAGGTTGAGACTACTAATTAAGATAAATGAAGAAAAGGAAATGGCAGATCTCGAGGAATAGAAAGGAACTTAATATGTTAATTTATGTTAATTTATCACTTTTGTTGCTACGTTGGTACCAAAGCCATTCTAACTAATAGGTTTCTCCCTTAAATTTCCATTTGATGCTAAGCATAATTTATTGATTTTTAAATTAATTCTAATTAATTATATTTATGTTTGTAGCATTAGCACGGTTGGAAACCTAGTAAAGTGGCTAAAATTTAGACCTGGGAACTTTTTATAATAAGTATCAGTAGTAAACAAGGATATCTATAAAGTCTGATATGACTTTGAGCTTGTTCTAGGCAGAGTTTGTGGATATTAGAGAAGTAAATCTATGTCTATGGGAAGTTTGGTGTAATGAATAACAATAATGACCCTAAATATCCATGTTGTTGGGCACATACTGGTCCTTAAAATAATTTCTCATCCCTATTTGACCTCCTAGTGAGCGGTAATCCAGTTTTGGGAAGATGTATTGATGAGAATGGATCTAAACCACGAAATCTAGGGAAAATAAATGGGTATAACACAACAATAGGTTTCAAAATACCATGTTTGGGTGAGATATGTGTAAATAACAATAGTATAAAAGTGTCCTTGGGCATATTCTAGCAGCAAAGAACTATCTCTTTGCGTCGAATCAACAGTAGCACTTCAACATTATCATTTCTAGGAATCTCACATGGGATATTATGTTGATTTTTAAGCACTGTAGGGTGAAGTTTTCATAGGCATTGGCCCTACTGGATTTTCTTCACTTTCATTGAGGGATAATCCACCTTTGACTCATGTTTCAAGAGTTTTGTGCACCTTTCCTAGCATAATGAAGGTACAATCTAGGAAAAAAAAACTCAGCAGTGAAGAAGTATGGCAACATTGATGTGTTATAAATGCTCCTCTATATATCACATTAGGATTAAAAATGTTTATCCAATCCACATAAGTCATCCTTAGAGGAATCCAGTTCCATTTACGAGGTATTTCAACTATGTCCATTGTCTACATAGGATTGAGGACACCATTGAAAGTCTTCTTTCAGCAAGTGCTCGGCCTTGGAGGATACTTTTCACTGAACGAAGGCCTTGTTTCTATATTAATTGAGTATTGGATCACTCCATTGGATATATAGATGCCGATATATCTTGGAAGTTGTTTTTTTTTGTTGCTATATGAATATTATTGGAGGGGCATCTTTCTTGAAGGTGACTTAGGGGAGACACAACATAAGTTTAGGTTTCCTTCCATATGGGATAGGCCTTCTCTTGGACACTTTTGTGGACAAGGTGAAACATTGCATCCTATGGGATTTTGGATGTTGGGTTGTCTTCTACTTGTCATCATCCATCATTTCTTTATGGAGGACGTGGGTACAAGTAGAAGATATCATGGTGTAATTTGAAATGCAAAAATAAGCCCTTATTTAGAATTTAGATTTAAAATAAAAGAAAGAAAACAGGACTCACCCATAAAGAAAATAGTGTGCCCTCTTATGATCCTTCAATTCAATGTCATGCGCATGCATATAAGTTTTACCTAGGTGATTCAATGTTCAAACAATATGACGAATGAATAAAATGTAATTCATAGCCATATGTTCAACGACAAATGGCCTTTTCCCATATATTTTCATGTACATATGGAATTCATAGATAGATGGATTGGTAAAGTATTACCAAGGGGTGAGTTATCCTAATAAATCAAACTATTTAAGGTAATTGTTTAGATCAGATAGAACAAATTTCTCCTCAGTGTATGGTAATCATCATCATCAACTAAATGTATGTGTGTGCACATGCATAAATACCCAATACATAGCTCAATCAAACAAAAGAAAACATAATTATACCTTGATTTGTGGATCTTCACACTATCTTCTTATGCTTTACCTTTCAAAACATTATTCAACATACTTCATATTTTGTCCTATTGCAATAGTTTCATGTTAGGACCCCTCAAATAAATTTATGTTTGTTTATGAAAATAACAAAACCAATCTAAATAAATACAATTCTATTACAATGTAAGTTACAATACTATTCAACTATTCAAGTAAATTAATTGTTAAAAATAAATCCCCTGATAAAACATGGATAACCAAAAACACTGTGTATATAAGGCCATCGATCTCATCAAAATGCCATTTCTTGCCTCTTAACTATGGAAATGTTTCTCAACGCTATCTGTAACAAGTTCCATTGGAGGAGTCAAATAGAAAGAGTGAAAATTATACACTAAAATTATAGAAATAGATGTTTTTTAATGTATTCTTCCTTACCATTCATTGATCTCCTCTCTGTTTCAAGAATAATTTAATATTCTCTACTAAACAAGACCAACCATGTGAAGGTGGAAGCTCTTATTT
>LPNX010676195.1:21023-34839 GCA_001517045.1 Pseudotsuga menziesii
AAACCATATTAAGATTCTAAGAGAGCCTCACATGAAGTACAATGTTACTCAACTGGAGGAGAAGAATGTACTAGTGGATTCTGTAATAGGAAACTATTTTATTGAGTTGGAACCAGGGAATTATCAAGTGGAAGAAGCGAGCAACACATCTAACACCCAGCCTAATCTCTTTCGATTCTCACAGGCTGATGAGATTGACTGTAATATAGTAAGCTTAGCAATAGGAGTAGATTCACCTTCTATAGTTAGTGATTTTTGGATTTTGTTTTTTGATGGCTCTAAGACATTAGAAGGGTCAAGGGCTGGATGTATCCTGATCGACCCACAAAAGAATAAACATTTCCTTTCATGTAGATTAGAGTTTGAGTGTACTAATAATACAGCTGAGTACGAAGCACTGGTGCAGGGACCAAAGAAGGCAATTGAATTAAAGGTAAGTAATCTAAAAAATTTTGGGGAGTTTGAAATTATTGTGAAACAAATCCATAATCAGATACATTGTGTTTCTCCTCACTTAAAGGCTTACCAGAATGAGGTATGGGATTTACTTAAATGTTTTAATGCATTCAACATTATTTCAATTCCAAGAATTAAAAACGCAGCTGCTGATCTGTTGGCCACATCAGCCGCTATACTTGTACCCACTAATAATCGATGTTCTTTCGAACTGCTTTTCAGGCCCTCAGTACCAGATATGATCACCAACTTGTGAGTGTTCGACGATGATCAGAAAATCATAGAATGTTTGACAAATGACGAGGTGTTTAAAGGAGCAATCATAGACAATGAAGAGCATTAGGCCGAGATGAAATATGACAATTTCATTCCTAAAGGTGTTAGAACGTTAGAAAAAATGTTCAATTTAAATGAAAAGTTTAGAAGACCAACCAACGTGAATACCCACAGCTCATCTCTACAGTTCGAGCTGATAAATTTAGGGACTGAGACGAATCCCAAATTTGTGAATCTCGGAAAGTGTTGTTCATCAACAGAAAGAGACAAATTCATCAGTCTATTTAAACAATATAAAGACGTTTTCACATGGATGTACAAATATTTGAAAACATACGACACCAACATCATCAATCATGTCGTCCCCATTAAAGCAGGCGTCAAGCCCTATCAGCAACCATTAAGAAAAATGCATCCAAAATTGGAACCGCTGATTCAGAGTGAAGTGAAGAAATTATTGGATGCTAGAATCATTTTTAAAGTCAGACACTCTGAGTGGGTATCAAATCTGGTACCAGTAAGGAAAAGGTCTGGAGAAATCAGACTCTGCGTGGATTTCAGAAATCTAAACTGCGCTTCCGATAAAGATAACTACCTTGTTCCACCAATGGAGCAACTGCTACAAATGGTTTCAGGTTCTGAACTATTTTCATTATTAGATGGTTTCTCTGGCTACAATCAAGTGTTAGTAGCCGAAGAAGATAGATTAAAGACAATGTGCAAGACCAAATGGGGAACCTTCGCCTACAGGAGAATGCCCTCTGGGATTATAAATGTTGGAGCAACCTTTCAGAGAGCTATGGACATAGCTTTCCATGGACTGATTGGCGAAAGTGTTGTAGTATACCTTGACGATATTACAATATTCTCGAAGAGAAGAGAAGAGCACGCGTTTCACTTAAGGAAAATTTTTGAACGATGTCGGAAATACGACATCTCACTCAATCCTAAGAAGTGTGTGTTCGCTGTCACGGAGGGCAAGTTACTGGGTCACATAGTTTTGAAGCAAGGAATCTCTATAGATCTAGAAAGAATCAAGTCTATTGAAAAAATCCCCTTTCCCCATAATAAAAAGGGGATGCAATCATTTATGGGAACGATAAATTTTGTGCGAAGGTTTGTGCCCGATTTTGCTCAGATTGTCAAGTCGTTGCAGTAGATGGTAAAGCAAAATGCACTATTCAAGTGGACTGAAATTGAGAAGAGCGTGTTCAACAAAATCAAAACTGCTGTCGCACACACACCATCCCTAAAAAGCCCAAATTTCGACAAAGATTTTATCTTGTACACCTTTGCATCCGATGATTCATTCACAGCTGTGCTCACCCAAAAGGAAGATGGGGGGGATGAATTCCCAATATCCTTTATGAGTACCGGTCTACAGGGGGCTGAATTGAATTACCCAGCTGTTGATAAACAATCTTACACTGTATTCAAAGCAGTAAAGCAATTCAGGCCTTATATTTTAAAAAATAGAACCAAGGTGATCGTCCCCTACCCAGCTGTGAGGTCTCTTCTTACACAGAAGGAGTTAGGAGAAAGAAGAGTCAACTGGGTAACAACTCTTTAAGAGTACGACCTTGAATTCAAGCCAGCATCGATAGTTAAAGGACAAGGGTTGTGCAAACAAATGACCGAAAATGGAAAAAAATGAAGAACATGCCTGGGAAGATGAAGCTGAATTACATGTAATGGAGGTACGCCCTTTGTTTACAGCTCCCGAGTCTTGGTATAGAGACCTTGTACATTACTTGCAGGTAGGACTATTGCCAAAACATTGGAATTCCAAACAAAAGAGAGCGTTGCGTCTTAAATCAGCCGCATATCAACTTGTTGAAGGGGTATTATTCAGAAAGAATTATGACATGGTTCTTCTCAGATGCTTAGAAAAGGAAGATGCAAAGAAAGTGATGGAAGAATTGCATGACAGTCCTGCTGGAGGACATTATTTAGGGGATACCACAGCCCACAAAATCCTCAGGGCAGGTTACTACTGGCTTATGCTCTTTATATTCGCACACGCGCATGTCAGGAAGTGTGATATTTGCCAAAGGTGTAGTGGGAGACAACCTAAAGAAGCAGTACCTCTAAAGCCTGTGATGATCACGGAACCATTCGAGCAATTGGGAATGGATATTATTGGAGAAATAAAACCAAACTCCTCTTTGCAGCACAAGTACATTCTGATCGCTACTGATTATTTCACTCGCTGGTTCAAAGCCATCCCACTACACAAGATAAATGAAGACGAGGTCATCAGCTTCCTACAAGACCACATCATGACCAGGTTTGGAGTTCTAGTTTCGTTAGTTTTTGACAATGCTAAGTACTTATCATCAATTAAATTGACTGCTTTTGCTCATGATAAAGGAATAAAATTGCATTATTCTGCTAATTACTATCCACAAGGAAATGGCCTCGCTGAATCCTCCAACAAAAATCTGATTAGAATTTTAAAGAAGACTGTAGTAGAAAACCAAAGGAGTTGGCACTCAGCATTACCAAATTCCCTTTGGGCTGATAGAGTCACCCCCAAGTCTGTGATTGGAGTGTCTCCATATATCCTTGTCTATGGTAAAGAAGCCATCCTTCCTCCCAATATCATGCTACCATCTTCCATACTAGCTCAAGAGTCTAGGGGGTTGGATGATGAAGTTTTGAAAATAAGAATATATAATCTCCTGAAAGCAGAAGAGGCAATATCTAAAGCTAGAGAACGCTTTAAGCAACAACAAGAGTTAGTTAAGAGATGGTTCAACAAACATAAAGCTGGAACAAAGGACTTTGAGGTAGGAGACTTAGTCCTCAAACAGGACCACCCCCATGATGAGAAAGGAAAGCACACTAAATTCCAGTAATTGTGGGTAGGCCCTTTTCAAATTGCAGCAAAGCTTGGCCCTTCTACTTACAAGTTATAGGATCAGGGGTGGGAAGAGAACTTACCGGTGAATGGTTTGGTTCTCAAGCCTTATTTTTCATGAGTTTCTTTGAGTTCTTCTGTCTTGTATATAAATAATATATTTGGTTGTATTTTGAGTAATGTTTTACAGTTTGTTTTAGTTTGATTGTCTTGATTTCAATAAAGGGGACAAACCCGTGTTTGCATGGGGAACATCAAAATTTTTGGGTGCTAAACAATTTAGTGATCAGACTGTGGGTTGTTGTTTGTACAAAAGAACTTCTTCCAGTTTAGCAATTTTCTCAAATAAACTTTGTGTGCATTGAAGTCCTGCTTAATCCCTGTGAAATAAACTGGATTCAGAGAGACTGGAATACTATGTTGAGGCTCCATCCATGTCACACTTAAAATGTTCTAAGGAGCGACAGCGGAGGACCCATGGAAAGGAGAAAGGTGAACAGTATATTAAATAGAAATGATCCCATGCCAAGAAACGAGATCTGAAAGGAAAATAAGAATAAAACTCCTATAAAAGCATCATACATCGAAGCAACTGCTGAATCATCTGTACTAAATTGCCAAAAGATCCTCTTCGTCCGTGAGCTGAAAATTAAATGCATCTCTCACGCAAAAGGACACTATGGTATAGAGGATCCTGAGTTAAGATTCAGTAAGAAAGGCAGGAGGACTCATATATGAAAGGGACAAAATTCCAGAAGCACAAAAGTGCTAAAGTGGCATGGGAATGAGGAACAAACGAATATTTCTATTTACCATATGCTACAATCCTGTGGTGTCCAAGCTATCAACTACATGAAAACAAAAGTAATAATGAAACTCATCCTCGGGCCTCAATAGAGTTATCTGGACTTGAAAATCTTGGTTTCCACTCTCCCAAATTGGGCTATTATCAATGATTGAAGGAACACACTTCCGGCATTCGAGAAATCCAGATAGCTGGAAGAATTCAATAAGATGCATTTGTTGTTAAATAGTCTGTCACTCAAAGGTAAATCACCCAGAGATCTAGGTTCACCAGGTAATCGCCAATTGTTGCAGCTGCAACTATTTTTCCCCAAATTTCTTAAATTTTGGGCCCCTCCTCATGATTTTGCTTTGTTTTAATCCTTGGATCCTTTGAGTTTTTTGTCTGGTTTTAGCTTTAGATGATTGTAAAATCTTAACTCGCACCCAAGATTCGAATTTTGATTGCGAGTCATAGATTCTAAGCTTGTTTTCGCTTGTTGATCGAACCAAGTATCCTTTATTGTGGTCGCCATTGCGGAAGTATAACATGTTTATGTCCATTGTTGAGTTTAAAGTTGTCTAAACACTTAGTATTTTTCTTTTGATCGGGAGTCTTTCTTCTTTGGTCGGAAGCCGAAACCTTTTTGCTTCCGCCGTTGCGGAACCCAGAGTAGTTTAGCACCCGAAGTCCAAATCTTCCCGACTGCCGATGCATGTTAACCTAATTTAGCCACGTACCCAAAGCCATTTTTCTTCCACTGTTGTGGCTATGGAAATCATTTGGCTTCCGAAGTGCAAATATTTCTGACTCCCGACTGTGCATCGCATGACTCTAGCCTTCTTTTTTCCGCCGTTGCGGCTCCCAAAGTGGTTAAGCCTCCGAAGCATAAAGTGCTCCGACTTCTGATTTAAATTTGTTCCTGCTCACAAGTCGCACGTGTCTTTAGCCTTCCCTTAAGCCGTTGCGTCTCTCAATTCCATTGAGATTCCGAAAGGGAAAGTCATCCGACTTCCGATTTTAAAGTTTCTCGCCCTCCCATCACACGCCTGGAGCCTTTACTTTTCTGTCGTTGCGGCCGGGAAATCCATTTGGCTCCCGTTGTTGGTTTCCTCCTGTTTTTCACCATTGGTATTGCTATCACAAGCCTGTATGAGGACAAGGTAGTATGGTCGGCACTTGTAGAATGACGGTGGTGCACCTGATCATTTATTGTGGATTAGTCGTTTAATCAGTTTAATTTGCTGCTGTGGTTTAAATGCATTTCCAACCATTGATGCTCATCGTTTGATTGCAGGTAGTTTCTAAAGGTTGGTCAATGGAGGCATACCGTTTGGTGAAGGTAGAGCCAAAACCAACAGGAGTGTAAGATGGAAAAACCAAAGAAAAGCCAATCATGGGCATGCACTGGAAATACAGAGGAATATGAAGCGTGGGGAGACTGAAAGGTCATTCATTTGAGGGGTAACCCAAACGGTGGGCCTTTATAGTTTAAATATTGAAAAGTAGAACTGAAAGAGGGACTTTTTCCCTAGAAGAATTTGTGAACCATTTTTCTTGTAAGATGAACTATTTCGTTTTACAATTAGAAACTGCAACTTTTCCCTGTTGGAGAAAGAGAAATGTGGAATGTATCAATGTGATTAAATGAACAATGTTGAAGGGGAACTATTTCATTTTCAGTTGTGTTTCATTAACTGTGAGAGTGTTTAACTTCCTGAACCTATGTTCTTGTTGAATGCTTTTCAGTATATTTTATGATGTTTTCCACTGTGAGTAATGAATGTTGTTCATAAAACAATTGGCTAACTGGTTGTTCACAAATTTGCAATTGGTCATGTGTCTTGAAAGAAGTGTTAGCTATCTGTAACTTTTCATTATGCATGTACAAAATATATTACTCACCAATGAATGATAATCTTGCTCCATAGGGATAGTTTAGATAGTTAGTTTTTATTCCTTGTTGTATGTGATTTAGATGCTAGTGAGTCTAAGATGAGAGGTAAGAACATGCGCATCACATTGTGACTGCTCCATGCATCTTTTTGCTCTGCATGGTTAATTAGGCACTTGCATATCATACATTAATTCAAAAAATACAAAATACACGGTGGACCGGGCCACAATCGGTAAAGTCTTTGTTTTGTTACTTTGACTTACGGTAGCTGGACCGCAAACGAGACGGATTCCCTATACCAAACAGTCAACGGGCTAGTTGGGAATGTTGACTGGGGAGAATCCTTTATTGTTGTTTCTTGCGAATTTCCAGGCCTCAACACCTCCTCTTCTGGTTCCACCTATAATAAGGACCAATGAATTACATGTTTAGTATGATAAACATATTTATTTAATAATGATGCATGGAAAACATTATGGACTCTTATGTGAGTGGGTAATTCTAGTTCATATGCCACTAGCCCTGTGTTGGCCAGTATTTCAAATGGTCCATAAAATAGAGGTACTAACTTACTGCACATTCCCAAGCTCAATGAGCTTTGGTTTGCTTTTACTTTCAAATAGACATGGTTGCCTAATTGATAATATTTATATTTCCTTTGCTTATCCACATATATTTTCTAGTTCTCTTGTGATTCTTTAAGGTTCACCTAGACCTTGGTAACCAACTATTCCGAATCCTTTAACAAGTCAAGTCCGAACATGAGTCAATCTATTGAGCTATCCCAAGTAACGGATCTTCTAAACTTCTGTCCATAGAGTACCTCAAAGAGATTCATCTTGGTAGAACTCTGGTATCCATTGTTATATGCAAACTTTGCAAGATGCGAGTAATCTTCCCACTTAATGGGGTTGTTCGTGACATAGATCCTAAGCATATGCTCAACAATCTGGTTTTCCCTTTTTGTCTTCCTGTCTGTCTACGGGTAATAAGAAGTACTAAAGTTCAAATGTGTCTCTAATTTGGAGATTAAACATCTGCAAAAGTTTCTGGTAAAATTAGTATTTCAATCTGAGATGATTTCCTTTGGTATCATGTGTGATCTAAATATCTCCTTGAAGAAGATATCAACAATGTGTACTTCCTTGTAGGTCAACTTCACTGGAATGAAGTGTGCTGGTTTTGGACAGATAGAATCATTTTGTTTCTTACTCTTAGGTAAACCGATGATAAAATACATACTTTTGACCTCCCACTTCCATTCCGCAATGGGTAATGGCTACAGTAATCCCAAAGGATGCTAATGCTCATGTTTGACTAGCTTGCATTCCTCACATTTAGCGATAAACAATGCAACGTTGACCTTTAACATAGGCCAAAAGAAGTGTCTCTTAAAGATGGATATCGTCTTCTTATATTTTGGATTAACTAAGTAGGGTGTCTGATGAAATTTCGCAAGGATACTAGACCAAATGTCCTCTCCTTTTGGAATGTACAATCTCTGATTGGACCATAGTAGTCTTGTTTCATCTACCTTGTGCTCTTTTTGTTGTCGAATCAACTTGTCCTCTTGGAATTTCTTGAGTATTTCTACATAGAAGGTGTCAAATCTATTGGTTTCTCTAATCCTCTCATGTAAATCTGAATCGGTTTGAATTAAAGTCACCTCATATATCATATGAGTTCGTCGGCTCAAAGCATCAACAATCTTGTTCTCTTTTCCCTTAATATGCTTTAGCTTGAAATGATACTCACTAAGGAAATCCAACTATCTTGCTTGCCTAGGATTAAGATCTGGTTCCTTAAATAAATAGTTCGGACTCATATTGTCTATCTTCACAAGGAATTTCCTTCCCATATGGTAGTGCCTCAATATATTCAAGGCATGGATGATGGCTTCTAACTCAATATCGTGTGTGGGGTCTTTTTTCTCATGTTCTTTTAACTTTCTCAATTCATTATAATCGTTCTATAAGAGTACTTCTCCAAGTCCTTCCTTTCTTGCATCCATGCAAATAATGAAATCCCCATCATGATCAGCAATTCGTAGTATTGGTGCGATCGTCAAAACTTTCCTCACACTTGGTCGGCCATAAGAACTTATTTTTATTCTTTTGCAAAGCGGTCATGGGACAAGCTATTCTCGAGAAGTTCTCAATGAACTTCCGATAATAACCGTGACTAATCCTGAAAAGGACCTCATGTCGGTGACACTAGTATGGGTAGGCCAATATTCTATGGCTCTAATATTTTCTGGGTCAACAGCTATCCCTCTCTCATAGAAGATGTGACCCAATTACTGTATCTGTGGTTTGTAAAAATCACATTTACTAAACTTGGCGTAAAGCTAGTGTTCTCGTAACACCCGTAGTACTATGTGAAGGTGTTCCTCATGTTCCTCTTTAGTCTTAGAGGAAACTAGGATGTCGTTTATAAAGACCAAAACAATTTTTTCCAGATATTTATTGAATATACTATTCATCATACACNATGTCATTTATAAAGACCAAAACAATTTTTTCCAGATATTTATTGAATATACTATTCATCATACACACAATTTTTTTTGGGTGCACTCGTTAACCCGAACAACATTACTACAAATTCATAGTGACCGTACTTTGTATGAAAGTTGGTTTTGTGAATATCTTTGTCTTGAATTCGTACCTGATGGTACCTGAATCACAATTTGATCTTTGAAAAGATATTGGCTCCTCCTACTTGATTTTAAACTTGAACACAAATATTTATGCAATCGAGAGAGAGAGAGAGAGAGAGAGAGAGAGAGAGAGAGAGAGAGAGAGAGAGAGAGTTCAGTTGTAAGTTATTTTGTTTCATGAGACAAACCTAATGATTTATTTTATCCTTACATGCAAGAGAATCTATGAGTGAAAGTTACAAGTAGATCTCCAATAGTATGCAACTGTTTAACCTCTTTCTATGCACACATTCGAGGATATCATGAGGGAACTAGATTGCTAAAGGTGATGCCTACTCCTCGAAGGTGTTATGCCGGGAAGATATTGTGGATCCAAGGGTATGCTATCTAAGTGAGGCTATTGGAGATATATTTATGAGTATTTGGATGAGGATGGATGGAGAGATGGGTGATGGATTGAGAGATAGAATATTGCAGGTGTTTTCAGTCACCTTGGTGTACTCATAGCTTGGAGTGGATGTTGAACCTCAATAGAAATAGTATATTATGGATCAAGTACCTAATATTTCCTAGAAAATTTCACTTACATAGTCATTTCTTGGAAGTTTATCCCATATACGTATTTTCTTGTATCTGGTATGTGATGGAATCATTTGTTATTTATTGTTATTTGAATCTTCCATGCTATTACAATTATGTCTATGATATATTTTGCTGGTAAATGTATGTTACATGCTTGTGGATGAAGTTTCATTTCACTATGTTTATATTTTGCATGGATAAGCATGTATCTATTACCTATTATGGATTAGAAGTGGATTTTGGGATTGATATAGAACCCATAATTGGTTCCTATACACTATCTATGTTGGTCAACTAATGGAATGGGAAGCGAAAAACTAGTATCAAAGTGGTACTAGAGACATGCATTCATAGACATAATGGAATCAACACATGATGCGTTGACTCTAGTATCTTGAGAAAATTGTGGTCTCAAATCATCGAAATCACATGGTAAAATACATAGAGAAATCCCATTAAGGAGAAAGTGAAATTCGCGAGAGTGTTTCAATGTCAAGGTTTCCACATGCTATTCCAAAAATAACAACACAATATAAACCCAAATGAATAAATCTTAATAGTCAATGAAAAGATGAAATGTTATGTGTGGCGGAGGGGGAGGGGGATAGTTTTCAAAGTTTGATATTGTGGGTGAGATTAGTAATACTAAGGAGAAATCCTGACACATAACACTGATAGTGAATCAAAATATGACACATGAAATGAGCTAGTGGATGTTGGATTTTGATATAAGGGTTCATATTGGTAATATTCGAACGGGTTGATAGCTATGATGCTTATGGAAAATAAAACAAGATAAAGTGATTTAACTATGGAAATTAATTTCTCTAAAACATAAATCAACAAAGGTAAATACATGAAAAATTTGTTAGTGTATGTCAAGAGGTGTTTAAGTTTTAAGATCTTAAACTTTATACAAAAATTCTTTATTTTGGAATAATTCAAATAATGAAGATAAACGAAACTAAATGCAAAAATGAAGCACACCACACTTCATGAATCCACATAAATATTAATCAAGTCAAGCAATGATCATGTACTTGAGCATCATTGTTCTACTAGGATCCTATTATAACCATGTTATTTCTTGGCATGTGTCAGGAAACTCTTATTTCCATGAACCAATGCTTTAATAAACGGAAACCACACGTACATAAAATAAACACTTAGATGAAATAAAAAAAAGGACAGAATGAATTATTTGGAGTGAGATCAATTATCACAAGATTAAGGTTACAAAGTAAACTACAACATCATAAACTTTAATTAAATCTCTATAGTTATAGAACTAAAGAATGACAATCTAGATGAATATTATTTATTCATATTTATGCAAGGAAATATTCCATTGATAGTTCCTTATTTAAATGGATATTTAGTAACCATTAAAAAAACAATTTGGTAACACTACAACTATGTTAAGAAAATATCTTAGTGTTAAACCCCAAATTTCATACTACATACAAATAAAAAAAATCTTATTGTTTTACCCTAAATAATCTCTTAAAGAACCTTAAGATAAATAAATAAATAAACCTTCAAATCTAACATAATAATTCAATGACTCAAAGCATTTGGCTCTCGAGAAATACAACTTATGATGTGCCTACGGCAATAGAGTTTTTCTATTTTTGATCTATATGCACTCATGATTATGGCTAATGTAATATTATTTTGTGCATTAACACTCCAATAGGCTACAGATAATATAACAAGTACAATAATCCATATCACCCACCCCAAATGGAATTGCTAAAACTACTTACAAGTTCGAGGGTCCATGTTAATGGTAAAAACCCTTTGGTCTATCTCAATATGCCCTTCAATTAAGATCAGTTTTATTCATTTTCGCTTCAGACAAAAAAGATTTCCACACCCTAAATCCGGATTGTCAAAATTAAGGAAAATCTACTAACACATACTAAAAAAGATTCACTAACCCTTAAATATAATACTAAAGAAGCAATACTACAAAATACCTCAAAATGGGTTGCAATAAGCTTTGAAATTTTTAATAAGACTGATGGTGTACCCCAATAATTCATTAACAATTCCCAAACTTTGATAGACTCCTTGTTAGTGTAGGTGAGAGGAAAAAACACTCCCGAAATAGATTAAATAAACGCTAAGGGAAGGAGAAACTACAAACCCTAATATTCCCAAGGAAAATGAAGGAAGCGATGGAGGAACTAAAATCCCTAATTAAATAATACTCTTGAGAAAATAGAAAATCATTGATTCTGTAATTTAATTAAGGTTTTTGAGATAGTACCAAAAATTAGAATTCCTAACTAAATCGACACCAATTAAATAAGGTTCTCTCAAATAGAATCTAAACATGAAATTCCCAATAAGGTCAAAGATCCACTTGAACAAAATCGTGATACCAAGTCTCGATTTCATGGTCCGTAGGAGCTGAATTTTCGTCAACTTGATTGAGCCTCGAAATGATCCCTGTAGTATTCCATGACCTTTGTTCCCACATCCCCATCCATGTTCTTGATGTTGTGAGACTCAGATGCAACCTGCACACTCCCCTCGAAAAATTCATTATCATTCCTTTTAAAAGTCTTCTTGGATTCATTGGCCACTTTAAGTCACCTTGGATTGGATTCATTGGCCATGGCTACCAGCTGGTCTGAATAAAAAAAAAGGATTTCTACGTGTGTGAGCCATGAGAAGTCTTAACAAAATTTTCACAAACCATTAAACTTTGAATTGATCATTTCCCAGCCAACAATGTCAAAAATTTCAATTGATTCATATGTCTTAATCATGTTACATTCTAATTATTAATATGGAATATTAAACTTGTGAATTTGGTTATTTTTAATATGATTTACCAATATGTTGTGGTTACTAAAATACATCCAATATAATATAACTATACATAGTCCATTTACTAGCTAAATAGAATGAATTCCATCTAGTGTATTTATAGCTTGGCCTCTACGAAACCAATGACTCCACAACACTCACATAAGTCATGGCCTCGACCAACTTTTAATTTAAATACACAGTCCTATCAAATTAACCCTACGTATACTATCACAGCACTCTGGGAAAGGCTCATGCCATTCAGAGCATGGCCTATACCCATGATGTCCATCTGTTTACAATACAAGCTAAGTAATGTCGTTAAACACAGAACCTTCAAGTCGGTGAATTCCCACATAAATACAACATAACAGTAGAATAACATAACAAAATCATGTTATTCCTACTATTCCAAGAAACAAATCTCATATATAAATAACTTCGCTAAGAAACAAAATAGTATCCAAATGAGAAAAAGAGTTAAAAGAAGCAATTGCAATACTTATCATAATTTGAAAAATCCAAATACCATTGTAGAAGTTGTTGGAAAATATTTACAAAATGGTTCAACTAAATGTTTCAACTAGACCAAATAATAGTCATTAATGTTGAATCTTGACAATAGTATTAGAAGAACTTAATGAATCTAAGCAATAAACACGTGGATTAAAGTTTTCAAAACAAATTCTCGATTACAACAAACCAATACACTACACATAGACACACAAAAATATATATGTTTTTTTCCACCAGCCCTCGCTAATATCCATATCATTCGAATGCTGATTGATTTTCACTCTTAATTTCCTCCTCCTCTTCATGATTAAAATCATTCTTAATGTTGAAAGATTTCCTTATTTCTTCAGGTGTCATCCCCTTCATTATATTTACCACACCTTGGCATGTCAAATCAAACACATTCTTTATGTGGAGATAATTTCCAGCGTGCACAAACCCAAATCTTGATAAGCCAAAATTTCCATAAAATTTACAAAAAATATAGATCTTGAAAAAAAACCACATACACAACATCACAAAGAAAACCCCAAAAAAATATTGGAGAAATGAGAGCATTTGAGGAATTATGCATTTCATAAAAACATTTCAAGAATATTCAAATAAAGTAAAATCAATCATCTAACTAAGATTTTGAATGTTTAAATAGTAGTATAAATTTTTAAAATAATAGAAAAATGTTAATGTGGAATTCATATATTTAGAGGGTTGTCCCCAACACAAGTTTCATTCTTCATGTGGTCGATTTCACTATAAAGGCATGAGAAATCAAAGGGATAGAGGCTAAGAGAAATTCGATAGGGATTAGGGAATCATAAAACTTACAAATAATAAAAAAATTAGCTCTTAAGGGAATGTTTCGCATATATGAAAATAAAAAATAAGCAAAAAATTAGTTCTTAAGAGAGATGTTTCTTATATACACAAATCATGAGTAAAGTGTATGTTCACTATTGAGGTCAACATATT
>LPNX010676197.1:0-11856 GCA_001517045.1 Pseudotsuga menziesii
TACTCAAATTTCGATCGGGAGAGCTCGTTGGATGCGGAATTTGATTCCGCATCCAACGAGTACCCACACTGCATACTTTTGACGGACCCCGCTACATCATCATCACGTTTTTTCAGGTATTTCTTGTTTCTTGGGTAGCGGAGTCCATCAAAAGTATGTAGTGTGGGTACTCGTTGGACGCGGAATCAAATTCTGCATCCAACGAGCTCTCCCAATCGAAATTTGAGTAAAAACACAAAGAGATATGTCGAAAATACGAACAAAAAAAGTAGTTTTTTTTATGACAAATATGTCAATTTAACCATTATGGTGGACTCATTTTATTGGAATTCTATTGGTTCTTGAATCCCAACTCACAAAAAGTTATTGTTGGTGCGTTTTCTTATAGGGCCCATTTTAGACCCCAAATTTCCTCTAATGTGCATTCTCAAGTGGGTAGACCAAGTTGTAAAACCATCTTCTTCTAGCGTGACCTATGGGGTCTAGATGCATGCTCTTGGAAGGAGTTGATGCCTCTTGCTCATGAGTAGAAGCTTCTTACCATTGATCATCTCTTGATCATGGAGTTGTGTGCCCCATTTTGGAGTCTAAGTTATTTAAGATGAACATTGGTATGCCATACTTTTTTTTTAATGTATATATTACTGTTGCTCCCAACCTGCTATTTCTTTGAAATTTGGGCAAAGCTTCTAGGTGTTTCAAACACCCATACCCACGTTTCCACCGTTCCTATTGTTGCCGCCTTTCACACACCTGGCGGGGAATGTGGCAGAAATCTTCTAGCCACTTGGTGTGTCCTTGGGGGCAAGTCTCAAGTCAAGGCTGTCACCTTGTTCTTGACTCCTCTGTTTAGGGTAAATCCTAATGAAGCCAAGGGGGGTAGACTTTATTAAATTGCCAAGGCTGTTAAGGCTTAGTGAGATGGTGATGAATGAGTTATTTAGGAGTTTGATAAACAAAACTAACACAAGATATTGCAATGGAATTAAAATACAACAACATAAAGATCAATGTATGATATATAAAGCATGTGGAAACAGATGATTATATCAAGTAAAAAAAAACAGTGCCAAAATGGAGTCCACAGATAAAGTGCTGTTGTATTGCTGAAAGAAAAAATGTTGCAAGTGCTTGTTACCCCCTCTTTTTTGACAAGGATGTCAACAGTATTATCGTGAAAGAAAGAAGACAACTGTTGCACAAGAAGTGGGTTCTCTACAGAGAAGTAAGGGAAGATCATGAGTTTTGTGCACATAGGTTGCTGCTTGGGTTTGTTTCCAACAAAGTACAGTCCTCCACATCCTGAAAAAACACACAAAGTAGTCAACCTGTTTACATTTATAAAAGTCAGCATGGACAGCAGCAAAGCATTAAGAAGAAATGTCAATTTTCCAGCAGTGGTCTATTTTTGTATATCTGTACAGTAGAGTATTATTCTTTGTGATTGTGTGATGAAGCCATATTCACTTTGGTATCCAGGATCAAAGCTATGGACTCAGTTTCTCCAGCAGGTACAAAGGCTAGATTTTTATAAATTGTTTTCAGAAAGAGTGGCTTATCGAAGACTGTTAATAGATTCCAAGCTGATTATAATCAAAATTAGTCCCATGGAAGCAGTAGAATTGATGATAAGATGGAACAAGAAAGCTTTGTCTTGCATTAATAATGATAAAAGAACAAATTTCAAAACTAGAAATCGTGATTGTTGTGATAGATATAATGGCAAGGAAATCACCTGCAGGAATCAATTTCTATGTGAAGGAGTTGCTAGATTCAAAGGATTTTCGCTCTGATGGAGACACAGTCCTTTGATTATTGGAAAGCCAAACCAAGAGTTTTGTGTGGAGTTTGGCTGGTATTTTTTCAATGGTAGCCAAAGGTGGTTGTTTTAACTAGGACCACACTTTCGTTTTAGCAGCCAATTCCAAAGTGGATCTTCATGCGTCACAGTTAGTCAGGTTCGCCAAGCTCGGAACTTTACTCAGTGGCTGCCAATTTAAGTGATTTTTTGTTTTGCATAGCAAAATTGTTGGACGATATCCGATCATGGATCAATGGGAAACTAAGATCTCCATCAATTTAGCATTAAAACGCCACTTACACACAAGTTGAAATCCAAATCAGCCCGTGGTGACAACTTAGCATGGAGAGTCTTGGAGCAGACCACGTTGTTGGCAGCCAACGCAATACTCAATACCAATACTCAGCTCTCAACAGGACAAGTGACTGGCACATAACTGGCAGAGATCGAATCCTTTGTGGATCAGCACGGCTTCATCGTGGCAAGCTTTCACTCCGTTATCACGTTTAACCATTTGGAACAACAACGTATTTTCATGGGTGACCCTTTGACAAAGGTTTCGGTCAATTTTTTTTAACAAATGTAATATAAGTTGTATGTTGTTAAAGTCGTGACATTGTTCCATTATTCAATCATAGTCAGGCAGCAGCTTGGGGTTCAGTGGGCACGCGACAGAGGTCAATTTCAAGCAGAGATCACGAGTTTGGTCATTCCACAACCAAATAAAATGTAGTGGACCCGATTTTAATGGGATACAATTCACGCTCGCCAATCTAGATGGTCGCCGATCACATGGTCATTGTTGTTCAGAGTTACGAATCTCGTCCATCACTAGCTCATTCATTGAGACTAAGATGAATATTATGAGCATGCTCGAAAGGGCAATTTTTTATGGATGGCGGCAAGTGGAGACTATAACGGATCCTGCACCTTTCATGCAGATGGAAATAGCATAGCCGGTTTTTGACAACAGTTGGATAGCTTTGATTATGCAAAGAATCATGGTAGCCCTACCCTTTTTTCTTCATAAGAAATGAAACGGCCAACATAGTTACATATGACACAGGGCCCTTTTTAGTTTCCCCTTTGACTCCATTCTCCCTTCGGATGTACTGGCACTGGTCTCTTTGTGAGGAATGATTTTTCTCTTCTTCCCATCACCTATTCAAATTACCTATTATACTGCAACCATTTCTCTAAGGCCGCCTCTTCTGTTCACCTTGTCCGCCATTGTTCCCGCCTTAGTGATCTTAACCTTAGGGAAGCCCCCCTTGAGTTGGAGAAGAGCCAACCTAAAGCGAGGAAGAGAGGAGTGTGGTGACAGTGGTTTCTCTTTTCGCAGTTGCCATCGGGCTGGTGTGCCTACTTTTGTGCTTTGACACACACACGTTGGTCAAGAGCAACAACATTTTTGGCGCCGTTGCCGGAGACAAAGTCCAGTTCCCGAATTTTGAAGATTATGCTTCATTGACATTTGTGGGAGATCATATTGCAGATCCTGATTCTCACATGGCGACTCCACGGAGGGACGAAGCCCTTGTCCTTTTGCAGATTTGAAGACTTTTTTGGGTGTAGAGGTTAGCACACTTATAAATCAGAAGGCTTTCAAGCTCACCTTGGCGACTCCACAATTCAATTTGAGGTATGATTATATGCATATTGCAGATTTAGTACTTCATTATTTAAGAAAATGGATGATAGAGAGGAGAAACTTCGTGCTCTTTTGCGCGAAGCCTTCACTTTGCTAGATTTCTCAAGTATCCATGGATTTCCTAATGGTTGCTATAAAAGAGTACTTAGAATTGTTCCAGAGTTCTCTGGAAATGATGAGGACTCGACCATCTGTCATATTATTTTTTTTGCAAGATGATGGCAGATCTCAAGGTTTAAAATGAGGATGATCTCATGATTGTATTTGCTTTAACCTTGGAGGGAGATGCAGTAAATTGGTTCTATGGTCTTCTTGACAAAGCTATAGACTTAGTGGCAAATTTTTTTGAGAAGTTTCTCCTTCGTTGGCATGAAGGAACGGTTGATGAGAATGAACAGTTGGCCAAAGAGTATGATACCCTCCTCCCCAGGACACAACTTGTTTTTGAAGAGGAGATCCATGAAGAACACTTTGAAGATCAAAGCAAGCAATTTAAAGAACAGATCATTGAAGATCTGATTGAGGAAGCGTTATAAGGGCCCTTGGTTGAAGATATTACCGAAGAGATTCTTGATATTTACATTAAAGATGTGAAGCTACTTCAAGTACATTTCATTGAAAGTAAACACTTGTATTGCAGATCTGCCTCATGAAAGTTTTTTTGATGACAAGATGTGGAAGAGGGTCATCCCATTGCTTATTTAAGCCCTCTTCAGCGTTATGTTGATAAAGCATGTACTCTGACTTGCTATTGTGCTAAAAAAATGAGAGATGGCCTACATCCGCAACATGAGCTTTTTTATGACAGCCATACTTTTATGGCAGTCCCAGATCACATTCATGATATGTTTGATGAGAGATTGTTTTGGTTAATGACCAAACACAAAGGAAGAAGTTTTGGTATTGATAAGTAGCTGAGATGGCTCCATTGGTTATCTGCATATACCTAACATGTGCTAGTCTCATGTTAAGAGTAGGTAGGTAGGAAGAATAAAGCTCTTGCATGAGCATTTAAAATTTTCAGTATGCTTTTCTCTGTTCTGTAATAAGTGTGTGGATGTGAATTAAGCCATCCCACCACATTTTTTTTCTTCTCAAGTTGGTCTACAAAATAAAAAAATCTAAGGTTCTCATGTACTCTCAAAGAAGAGCACACGTCCCCATATGGAGCCAGATGTTACCCCCTCTTTCTTGACAAGGATGTCAACAGTATTATCGTGAAAGAAAGAGGACAATTGTTGCACAAGAAGTGGGTTCTCTACTGAGAAGCAAGGGAAGATCATGAGTTTTGTGAACATAGGTTGTTGCTTGGGTTTGTTTCCAGCAAAGTACAGTTCTCCACATCCTGAAAAAACACAACAAAGTAGTCAACATGTTTACATTTATAAAAGTCAGCATGGACATCAGCAAAGGATCTAGAAGAAATGTCAATTTTTCAGCAGTGGTCTATTTTTGTATATCTGTATAGTAGAGTACTATTCTTCGTGATTGTGTGATGAAGCCATATTCATTTTGATATCGAGGATGAAAGCTATGGACTCAGTTTCTTCGACAGGTACAAAGGCTAGTTTTTTATAAATTGTTTTCGGAAAGAGTGGCTTATCGGAGACTATTAATAGATTCCAAGGTGATTAGAATCAAAATTAGTCCCATGGAAGCAGTAGAATCGATGATTAGATGGAACAAGAAAGCTTTGTCTCGCATTAATAATGATAAAAGAACAAATTTCAAAACTAGAAATCGTGATTGTTGTGATAGATATAATGGCAAGGAGATCACCTGCATGAATCAATTTCTATGTGAAGGAGCTACTAGATTCAAGGGATTTTCGCTCTGATGGAGAGACGGTCCTTTGATATTGGAAAGCCAAGCCAAGAGTTTTGTTGCTGCTACGTGGAGTTTGGCTTGTTTTTTTTCATTGGTAGCCAAAGGTGGATTTTTTAACTAGGCCCACACTTTCGTTTTAACAGCCAATTCCAAAGTGGATCTTCACGTCACAGGCAGTCAGGTTTGCCAAGCCCTGAACTTTACTCAGTCTCTGCCAATTTAAGCGATTTTTTGTTTTGCATAGCAAAATTGCTGAACGATATCCGATCATGGATCAATGGGCAGCTGAGATCTCCATCGGTTCAGCATTTAAAACGCCACTTACACACAAGTTGAAATCCAAATCAGCCCTGACACCCTAGCGTGGAGAGTCTTGGAGCAGACCACATTGTTGGCATCCAACGCAATACTCAATACCAACACTTGGCTTTTAGTAGGACACATGACTAGCAGATAACTGGTAGAGATCAAATCCTTTGTGGATCAACACGACTTCATTGTGGCAAGCTTTCACTCCGTTATCGCATTTAACCATTTGGAACAACAATTCACACTCGCCAATCTAGATGGTCGCCGATCACATGGTCATTGCTGTTCAGGGTTACGAATCTCGTCCATCACTGACTCATTCATCGGGACTGAAATGAATATTATGAGCATGCTCGAAAGGGCAATTTTTTATGGATGGCGGCAAGTGGAAAAATTGGGAGATTTCTTTCCTAGAGCTTAATAGAAAATTCATCAGATCTGAGTTTTTGGATGTTTAATTGGGGATTCTTACAAATGTGTGGCGTGAACTTGTGATGCTTCAATAGTGGTGAACTTTATTTTGTTTCCTTTCTATGTTTGCATTGGGGATCATATGCAAATGGTACCACCGCGTTGGAAAGTGAAAAATCTTAGCAGCTGTTAGTTTTTTCCCTTTATGAGCATGTTTGTACGGGCTTTGATGTTTACACTTAATATAGGTTGATTGTGTAGTATTGATCCTCTCCATGCACAACGCATCTCCTGCAATTAGGAGGAAGAAGCAAATCCAGTAGTCGAAATTCGACTAAGGGTGGTTTGCTCAATCATGCAACCTCTCTCCCTTAGTCACATATGACACAGGTCCCTCTTTAGTTTCCCCTTTAACTCCATTCTCCCTTCGGATGTACTGGAACTGGTCTCTTTGTGAGGAATCATTTTTCCTTTCTTCTTATCACCCATTCAAATTACCTATTATACTACAACCATTTCTCTAAGGCAAATTCTTCTATTCACCTTGTCTGCCATTGTTCCTTAGTGATCTTAACCTTAGGGAAGCCCCCCTTGAGTTGGAGAAGAGCCAACCTGAAGCGAGGAAGAGAGGAGTGCGGTGACAGTGGCTGCTCTTTTTGCAGTTGCCATCGGGCCGGTGTGCCTACTTTTGGGGTTTGACACACGCACGTTGGTCAGGAGCGACAACAGTGCTCTTGGTCAAACTTTAGATTAATGTGGGGATGCGTTGATTAATTTAAGGGAAAAAGGGATTCCAAATATACCCGAAGGTACGAGGAGTATGTCCAAAATCGTTATCCGATGCGGCTCCCCGCAAGGAATATGTGGGCTGGTTGGAGTCTCTGAGACGTGTTCAACACTACACCAACAAGGGTGTAGCCTAACGGTGTCTCAAGGTCACTACCCAGTTGTTCTCGCTTCCTTTGTGGATTTTGCCTCTGCAACGGATTAGTTCGAGGCGTTGGATTTTCGCCTAAGTGGTTAATTGGGGCGTGAGAACTTAATTAATCTAGTCACCCACGTTGTTTTGATGCAACCAACTGTTCGGACAAACTGCAGTGGTGCAAATTATACACAACGGAGTCTAAAGGATTCTAATGATCGTTTTGTTGTTTAAAAATAAGAAAAGTGACCTCCAAGAATCTCTTTCGTTTCAAGTGAACCGTAATCGAGAAAGCAAGGAGGAGTTGATTTTATTAATGTTTTTTGCTTTTGAAATTAGAATTAAAGTGCAAGAAAGAAAAAAGGGTTATTTAATTAGTCTACTATGAATCTCTTTCCCCCTTCGGGCCACTCGGGAAATCGTGGGGTAAGTAGTAGTATTACTTTGAAAAAATGAAAGATGTAAACAATTTTGCAATATCAAACAAAGTACACTTCTTGCAGATGAATAAATGAAACTAAACTAAAGCAAACAATAGAAAAAAACAGAAATGCAAAAAAAAAGAAAAACTGATGCAGATCCCCCAGGGGGGATGGGGAGTGGGCTCAAAAGAGCCTACTCGGGTTGCTTCTTATTATACTCGGTTACAATCTTGATAGAAAATACCACTTGGTTCATATACAGGACGAACCCGAGGGCTTACAAAACAATCCAAAAGTGAACACAGAAGATGGGGAAACCCCTGGGGGTCTCTGGATGGCCCAAAAATCAATTTTCGGACAACACTTTCTCCTCTTTTTGAATGAACCTGCTAAAAACCAGCAAGCTTTTATTAGTATAAAGTGCCCCAAAACACTTTAAAAGTGTTTTTGGACAACACAAAAAAAGTGAAAAAATCTAAGTTAAAAACTAGGTGAAAAGTGCAAAACGTTAACCAAAGAAAGCAATCTTTCCTTGGTATCTTGGATTTCTTTTTAGGGAAGCCAATATGATGTGCACTTAGATGCAAGATTTATTTTTATCAAGGAAAGACTATTTACTTTAAACAAACTTTAGATTTGACTTAGAATCGCTTGTAAAAAAAGAAAGACTTTTTATTGCTCGATCTAGTTTCTTAGAAAGAAAATACTTGGATCTTTTTTTAAATGAAACCAAATCTATGCATGCAACTCCTATATATTCAGATCTAGAAAAGATACTAGTTTTAAAACAGTGGATCTAAAATATAAGAGCCAAGTAACCAAGGAAGTATTGATAAAAAAAGAGAAAGAGTCAAAGAGGTGGCTTGGTGCCCGAATGATCAACCGGGGAGATTTCCGGTGGAATGTTGAAGGACTATGCCTTTGATAAAGTTTGGAGAAAGTGAAGAAGCAAACTAGATCAACGGCCTCTCAAATCTAGGAACCTGCAACTAATCCAATGGCTTGGCAAGATGCTTGTGAGATCCGGTTAATACATAAACAAAGAGATTAAAACAACATGCATATAATCTTATAAAACATGTTAGATCTAGATCTCTAGGCATGCATAAAAAAAAGGAAGTAGCCAATAAATTTATTAACTAAACTCCTTTCCTACCAAGATCATAATAAACTTATTAACAATCTTGTTAACAATCTTTTAGCACTGCATTCACAAACTCAAATAAGCAAGTTATGAACATGACACCATCTTGCCTCCAAAGCTTTCTTTTATTCCAAGCAACAAAAATAATCATAGTATTACAACAACAAACCAATTCTCTATCCAACTCTAACTAGCTTGGAAGAGAGAATGACTGGTTTATTTATAGCTGGAGCAAGCCCTTGGGGGGATACCTACACTGAAGATAAATCCAGAGTTATCTGAGTTGAACTGAGTTGAAGAGGACTCCCACTGAGTTGAACTGAGGTGGGATTGAAGAGGTGATTGACACCTTTCACCCACCGGTCACCTAACTCACCGTTGGCGTCTCCCTCATCCCCTCACGCGTGAAGATTCCAATGTTTGACGTGAAGAGGTGAGGGTGATGTCACCCATATGAGATATGCAAGCTCGCAAATGAAAAAAGATTAAAATCGAACCAAAGCTTATTTACGAATGGGGTCCACTCATAAACAAATACCTCACGCGAGCCTCCAAGGTTAGCGTGAAAAGGGTTCGACGTCACCTTTGACCCACCATTCTAACGAGTATAACGAAAGTTTATATTATAACAAATCCTTTTAACTTCGAAAGGGGTGGACCCCTCCCTTCCACCTCACGTGAATCTCATTGACGTGCAAAGATAGTTTGACATCATCCTTTCCTCATGCTATTCCATTCATTTGAACCAAAGTTTAAAACCATGTTTTAATACAATACTCAAGTTTGAAGAGGATCGTAAGCTTAGGGGGACCCATGCCATTTCACCCCATTCAATAATAATTTAATTTTTCACATTTTCAAACTTTGACCATGGTGCCAAATTGATGTAATTTAGCATTAAAATGCCATTCTAATGTATCTTTAGCTGAATAATGCTCCACAAGGTGTTTTGGTCCCCCAACTGATGTGGAAAATGGTCCCAGGGGTAAAGAGGACGTTCTAAACATAGTGGAAAAAATCGGCATCGGCAAAAAATCGGCGAGGGTTTAGAAAACATCTTCTCGGCAACATCGGCAAAAATCGACAAACCATGGCAAGCATTAAAAAATGCAAATTTTGTACTTCAATAGGGTCAAAATTTGCTTACCGATTTTTTCCCTTGGTTGCCGATTTTTCCCGATTTTTCCCGATTTTTTCTCGATTTTTTCCGATTTTTCCCGATTTTTCCCGATTTTTCACGATGTCCAATTTTTTGAAAAAATCGACAGCCAGAAAAAATCGTGATTTTTTCGGGACATCGCCGGAAAATCGGCGATTTTTTCCACTATGGTTCTAAGTATGAAAACGAGTGTCCCCACGTCATAAACGAACTCCGTATCTGACTTTTATTACACTTTGAAATTTTTTAATTAAACTTTTGAAAAAATGGCTTAATTTTGCGGAAAAAATTATTTTCTCGAAAACAGACGAAACTCTAGGGGGACCTAGCACATGTCCATACGACTCAATTTGAATGCCTAACATGTTGAGAAACACTGACACGAAGGCTCTAATAACCTCCTAAGGCCTAATCACCAAGACAACTACCCAAACTTTGGAGGTGCAAGTGAAAAACTCAGAAATAATTAGTTGTTTGTTCAACAACCAATAATAACCAAGGGAAAAAACACTCTGGGCTAGTCGGATTGATGCTTAAGTCTGGGAAGCCGAGCCTTTTATAAAAATTTATCTTGTTAGGACATTTTTTACAATTTCTCCAAGGGGGTATGAACATGTGTTACAAAAATTTCGAACAGACCCCCAAAAAAAGCCTAGCGGACCACTGAACTCTAAAGAATGAACAAGTATACTGGTTCTACTTCACCAGCTAGCTTGAAAAAACAAAACCACGAAGTACAACTTAGGTGGTAACACCTATGCTCCAATAACTTTTGCAACATAGTTTATAGGGGTTTCCATCTTGGGAGAACCTTGTATGCCTATATTTATGCCATTTGTTTTTTGTTGCTCTTGTATTCATTTTTCATTTCATTTCATCTCATTTTAGGGGTGTTTTTTCAATTTTGCTCAGCGCCCCCCTCACCCGCACCCCCACCCCCCCTTGGGTTCTTTTGTTTGTCTATTATTGTTATTTGTAATCACCAGCCCCTTTGACCTATTTTTGGCCTATAGTGAACATTAATACAAATTTCAAATTTTCGATGTCTTGTACTTCGAAAGGAATGAATTCCTAATCCTTTGCTTCTATTCCATTTTGTTTAAAAGGAAACAATTGTGACAAGGTGGATAGTAATGTACTTCACTTGACGTACAAGCCTAATGATTTATTGGCATCTTCTTTATGGCATCCTTTGGTGAAGTGTCATAATAACCAGAGAATCTATTTGTTAATTCATTCTAAACAATGTTTTCTTTGGCAATTTTTTTGTAGGCATTGTGCAGCTTTATAAAATTTATGCATGCCTCGTCATCACATTTTACATGGTGTGTGTCTTTATAAACTATCAAGTTATAGAATGCATGCATAAATTTCTATGGGCCATGGGAGGGTATAATTTGGATGTATATATACTTATGTTGGGGTGTATTGGCAATATTTGGATAGCTCTTTCTTTAAATTCAATTTCTACAATTCTATCACAAATTGGTCTTAGACTTGATTTTTTTGCTCTGGTATTTTATTAAAATATTAACAATTATATCCTTGCTAACCAACCAGATTTTGATTATATTAACAGGAACATCAGATTTGAAGCACTGCAGAGTGAAGCTGGCAGGAAGCTGCTTATACGATCTGGAAGATCTCCTGATGACATTTCTAGTGTAGTTCTTGTTGAAAAAGACAGGTGAAATTACATTTGAACTGTTATGCACTTCAAAATGTTTTTCCCATTAAATTTTGTGGCAAGTTTAACAAGTTCCTTTGTTTGCTGTCAAACTTGCATTAATGAACCCAAATACAACATAGCAATACATGCATAAGTTGATTGCTTCTTAATATCTGTGTTTTGTTGCATCGAGTTTTAGATTGTCATGATCTCCCCTCTTGGAGAACTCATTGCCAATGTTAACACTGAATTTCCTCATGCATATTCAGTGTTAATAATCAACACATTCATGAGCATATGTTTCTATTCGAGTTGAAGATCACAGCAAGTTCTATTTTTAGAACAACTTCAGATTGACAAAGGATGCCATATTCTGGGGTTTTCCATGAGACTTCACTGCTATTTTTAGCATAGTATTAAAAACCAGAACCGAGACTGCAACTGGTTAAGAAGTGTCAGATGGGGACTGAACTAAAACTGGCTGGCAAACTGGTTTTTGGACCAGTTTACTAAAAAAAACATAAAATATGAAAGTTAAAAA
>LPNX010676213.1:0-46699 GCA_001517045.1 Pseudotsuga menziesii
AGGTGGATTTGCGTTGGCAAATCAGAAGAGGATAGAGTACTCAAGAACCTCAATTCAGTGACATTGGAGCATATTAACATATGAAGCAAATGTGTTTGGGATCTGAAAAACTGGACTTTGGGAAACTCAGCCAGCTGGAGGTGGATTGCCTCTGCCAGATACTCGTCCAAATTAAGTACAGGGGCTGACTGGGACTCGGGACTCAAAGAATTGACTTTTAGCAGGAAACCAAGGATAACATGACCTACATGACAATCGTCATCTAGGCCCAACACCTGACAGACCAAAGACATCACTAACTGTACCTCAGCTCTAAAAACATGCAGGGGGTAAGGTAAGGAGAGGTTTTCCAAGGACTGGCCTTCCTTCAGGATACTTGACAGGAATCGAGAGCGAGCATCAATTGGGCAACTTCGGAAAAACTCAGCAAGGATGGCCTCATTCACAGACTCGCGGTTTCCAGGATAATCCTCGGGTAGATTAAGATTTTCTCTAACTACTGCAGCATCAACTTTACATAAAATCCTAGACGTAGACTGAATCACTATGACTCTCTGAGAGGGGGAGTAATTCGCCGCGCACCATTTGGAAAATTCAGGGAAGTGGAGGGTTTGTTCCAGGGCGAAAAAATATAAAAAGGACTTACATACATTTAAAACATCATTTCCCCATAAAAAATAGGACCACAATCTATCTTTACTACCAGCCACACTTCCTGTAGACAGGAAAGGGTCATAGACACCTCTATGTCTGTCTACCAGGAACTCTTCTCTTTCGTCTGGGACCCGACCAGACACAGAAGCTTCACTTTGTTGGTCCATTTTTCAATTTATATTATGAATGGGGCGCAGAAGTTATAGGATTTGAGGTCCTACCTGGCTCACTGTGAAGGCGTGTGCTCGGAATGCGCCTTGGTACTTGACAACTGGAGCGCCCAAATCGACAGGTCCTTTTCACCGGGTCCCGAGAAATAAAATAATCACGGAAGATGTCAATTTCGCCTTTATAAGACCACCCTGATTTGACACGTGGGAGGCATTTATTTTCGCAACCACTACTTGCCTCTAACCCTCGCGCATCTTTCTTTTCCGGGTTCATTTCTGACTGTCGATCTCTTCTGTGTGAATTCCTGGCCCTCGGATCACATGCCACATGTCCCTTTTCCACCGAGCCTCCTCGCTTTAACCATCGTGCGACTTTGGGCCCCGGAGTCGTCTACAGCCGTCGATCTGTTTTGCCTTTGCGGGTGGGCCCTCGGATCGTGCCTCGTCTACCGATTCCGCTGGGCTCTTCCATCTTAATCCGCCGAGCAACTTTGCTCAGCGGAATCACCCTCGCCCGTTGATGTGATCCGCCGTCGCTCCTACACCATCAGATCAAGTGCTGCGTACCGAATTCCGTCGTGTAAGCCGGAATTATTCTCTGCGCTAGTTCTTCTCCCGGAATTCTTCTCGGCCGTCGATGGGATGCCAGGCGTTCAACAACCATCCGATCCTGCGCCACGTACCATATTCCGTCGGGTGCTGGGGTTTTATCGGGTGCGCAAGTTTCCAACCCGGAATCATTTTCCGTCGTCGATCCACCATCCTGCGATCTCCAACCGTCGGATCGAGCGGCATGTATCCATTTCCGCTGGGTGGTCTAAAGGTTATCGCGCGTGCACGTTACCCTTCCGGAAACCAACACGTCCGTCGATCAATGCTGTCTTCAATCCTCATCCGTATGATCAGGAGGACTATATGCGATTCCGCTGATCCATCATTTCCTTATCCACCTTGCACTTCCAGCCAGCGAATTCGACACGGGCCGTAGATCAACTCTGAGCAATGTTAAAACCTTTTATGTGTGCAGGCTGTTAGAGGCCCGAAATTCCCTTATCTTGCTTGTATGTTTCTGGATGGCAGAAAGGATATAAGCCATCGATTTGCTTCTCCTTTAGACCATGGTTCAGGACCTTTTCCGACTCGGCTGCTCTTTAGATTATCAAGCCCCCATTGTACTATACCCTTAGCCCAAAGTGTTTAATCAACAAAATCTCACCTCCCATCAGTCTTGCATCTTTTTTGTAAAATACAGGTGTTAACATCTGGTATTCGATAGAGCTTTCCTCCCAAAGTAACAATGACACTGCGAGGCCGTGACTCATATATAGCATGACGTTTCCACATATATGGTTGTCCTAAAAGAACATCACAGAATTCAAGTGGGGCCACATCACATAATACCTCGTCTTTGAAAGGCTTGATGCCATATGGTAGGAGGCATTGTTGAGTAATGCAGATACCTCGTCCTTGGCTTAGCCAACTGATGCTATAAGGTTGCAGGTGTGGTGTTGTCGAAAGATCCAATCTCTTAATGACTTCTGCTAAGATCAGGTTCTTTTGGCTGCATTGTCAACAACAAAATGTAGAGGCATCCCCTTCACCCACATCTGCGAGTGGAATAGGCGCTCCTCTACTTCTGACTCTTCAAGATCCTCGAGTTGAATCTATGCGGTAGCAACGGTGGTAGTAGGGTCTGCATCAATGATCTGCCTCCCATTGTATGCGGCTATGGCATTGGGTTCGGAATCAGAATCAGGATCTAATTCTGAATATTTGATCTCGGCCACTAATGACTGCTTTGAGCGACATTCATCAATGTTGTGCCAAGGGCTTTTATGAAATTCGCACCACTTATCGGTGTCCTTCTTTTTCTTTCCATCTCCCTTCTTTGCTTATGGTGGGGATTGGTTGTCCTTTCCTTATCCTGTGTTTTGTAGGCTAGGGTTTTCCTTGCCTTGCTTCTGTGGTGGCTGCATAGGTCCAGAGTCTCACTTGTTCTTTTGTCGAAATTTCTCCTCGATTTTGATAGCATACCGATAGGCAGATCCAATTGAAGAGATGTCGAGGAAGTCCATCTCAGTTCGGATGTATCGAGGTAGACCACTGCGATATTTCAGAATCAGGTGTCGCTCGGAGTCCTTGATACTCAGCTTTGTACGCAAGGTATGAAATTTTTTGGTGTACTCCGACACTGTTTGGTCCCTTTCTTGATGCAGAATGGTCCATTTTGTGTACTGGTCATCATAGTTTCCCACAGTGTAATACTATTCCCTGACGGAATCTATGAAAGAGGCCCAAGTGGGATTTGTTTCAAACGTTCTAGACTTGTCTGATGAGTTTTGCTCACAATAAGTACCCCACCAATTTTGGACATGGGGGACTGCCTTAAGGAGTGAAAAGGTGATCTTTTCTCTGTCGAAAAAATTGTGGTCAGAGAAATATCCTTCTAGAACATTCAACCAATTATCCAGAGCATATGCAGTGATATTGCCTTCAAATAAAGCAATATCAAAGTTAACTTGTACCTTGAAGGGAGTTGCATCCCCGAACCGGCTGCTTGTTGAAGATGCACTTGCCACTGTCGGCATTCGTAGAAGGATTTGGGTGAAACTATCCATCATCTCGTTCCTCTGTCACTCGAGGAACGACTTGATAGGATCTCCTGCTTCATCGTCTCTCTTTTCTTCCACCATGGGAGGTCATTTGGGACAGCGAGAATGATCAAGTGAAACTAGTTCGAGACCAAACTCTCTATACTCGGACCTCGTCGGGGACATGCACCGAGAAACAATCGAAGAGCAGATTCCTCTGATACAACTGATTTAGGATTTCTACGTGAACGAAATTAAAGAACATACACATAATAATAATCAAAGACATTTTGTAAAGATAACATAGATATAGTAAACAAATATTCTATTAAATTGCGGAAATATAACACACTGTAATACAATTGCTAGAATGGTGGTAGCTATCTCTGAGAAGAGATGTGGTTACTATGCTCATTCATGCCAAGTTGAATACAAAATGAGACCAAAGGGACCTATTTATAATACGAATGAGGTGAGAACCCCAAAATTCCAAAACATAACCCTAGAAGGTGAACCGTCATAAAGTTTTCATCCCTAAGGTGGTAAGTTGAATAGTCAACTTCCCGGGGTCATAACTTTTGCATACGATCTCCGATTTGGGCGTTCGGTAGCTCGTTGGAAAGGTCTATCTAAGATTTAAAACATTTGGTTGTCCAAATGCATGTCGATGTAAATCATTTGGACCCAAATCTCCAAAAAACATTGTTTAAGGCCTCAAAACGGCCCCGAAAGTTTAGGACTCGAAAAACTGTAGAAAAATAACTAGGAAATTGCCACAATGCACAATTGTTTTGAGCTAGTGGAATAGGTGGGTGGCCACCGATATCCATCTGAAAAAATCCTCCCTCCTTAGGAAGCAATGGTCTCCATTGTGTCGAATCTCGTATCATATCTTGAACTGTGTGTTGAGTTGATCTCCTGGTGCGACATTTGCTGAAGTGAAGAGGCTTCCTTTCTTTGACATCCCGAGAAGGATGTAATTGTTGTATGGATGATTTGTTTCTGGATGAGCACCTTGAATGCATGAATTTGCATCATGGAGGTACCCGGATAAATGAGGAAACAATGGCTCTATCTTCTTCTTGTGTCTGATGAGCAGAGACACCCTGTGCAGAGGGTGTGGAGGTCTCTGTGATCTTATGTTCTCCTTCAGATGCAATTGTGAAGAGGAATAATTTTCTGATGTGAGAGCTTAGCTTCCTACCTTGCGAGACTTTGTTAGGTGCAACTGTCTCTGGTATTCGATAGAGTTTTCCTCCCAAAGTAACAATGACATTGCAAGGCCGTGACTCATATATAGCACGACGTTTCCACATATATGGTTGTCCTAAAAGAACATCATAGACTTCAAGTGGGGCCACATCACACAGTACCTCGTCTTTGAAAGGCTTGATGCCATATGGTAGGAGGCATTGTTGAGTAATGCAGATACCTCATCCTTGGCTTAGCCAACCGATGTTGTAAGGTTGCGGGTGTGGTGTTGTCGGAACCTCCAATCTCTTAACGACTTCTGCTGAGATCATGTTCTTTTGGCTGCCGTTGTCAACAACAAAATGTAGAGGCATACCCTTCACCCACATCTGTGAGTGTAATAGGCGCTCCTCTGCCTCTGACTTTTCAGGATCCTCGAGTTGAATCTGTGCGGTAGCAACGGTGGTAGTGGGGTCTGCATCAATGATATGCCTCCCATTGTATGCGGCTATGGCATTAGGTTCAGAATCAGAATCAGGATCTAATTCTGAAGATTTGATCTCGACCACTAATGACTCCTTTAAGCGACATTCATCAGTGTTGTGCCAAGGGATTTTATGAAATTCGCACCACTTACCGGTGTCCTTCTTTGTCTTCCCATCTCCCTTCTTTGCTTGTGGCGGGGACTGGTTGTCCTTTCCTTGTCCTGTGTTTTGTGGGCCAGGGTTTCCCTTGCCTTGCTTCTACTGTGGGTGCGCAGGTCCAGAGTCTCGCTTGTTCTTTTGTCAAAATTTCTCCTCGATTTTGACAACATACCGATAGGTGGATCCAAGTGAAGAGATGTCGAGGAAGTCCATCTCAGTTTGGATGTACCGATGTAGACCTCTTCGATGTTTCAAAATCAGGTGTCGCTCGGAGTCCTTGATACTCAGCTTTCTACGCAATGTATGAAATTTGTTGGTGTACTCCGACACCATCTGGTCCCTTTCTTGACGCAGAATGGTCCATTTTGTGTATTGGTCATCATAGTTTCCCACAGGGTAATACTGTTCCCTGATGGCATCTATGAAAGAGGCCCAAGTGAGATTTGTTTCAAACATTCCAGACTCGTCTGATGAGTTTTGCTCACAATAGGTACCCCACCAATTTTGGACATGGGGGACTTTTTTAAGGAGTGCAAAGGTGATCTTTTCTCTGTCGAAAAAATTGTGGACAGAGAAATACCCTTCTAGAACATTCAACCAATTATCTAGGGCATCTGCATCGATATTGCCTTCAAATAAAGGAATATCAAAGTTAACTTGTACCTTGAAGGGAGTTGCATCCTCGAACTGGATGCTTGTTGAAGATGCACTTGCCGCTGCCGCCATTCGCAGAAGGATTTGGGTGAAACTATCCATCATCTCGTTCCTCTGTCACTCGAGGGCTTCATTGAGCAACGACTTGATAGTTTATCCTGCTCTGTCGTCTCTCTTCTCTTCCACCATGGGAGGTCGTTTGGGACGGTGAGAATGATCAAGTGAAACTAGTTCGAGACCAAACTCTCTATACTTGGACCTCGTCGGGGACATGCACCGAGAAACAATCGAAGAGCAGATTCCTCTGATACAACTGATTTAGGATTTCTGCGTGAACGAAATTAAAGAACATACACATAATAATAATCAAAGACATTTTGTAAAGATAACATAGATATAGTAAACAAATATTCTATTAAATTGCGGAAATATAACACACTGTAATACAATTGGTAGAATGGTGGTAGCTATCTCTGAGAAGAGATGTGGCTACTATGCTCATTCGTGCCAAGTTGAATACAAAATGAGACCAAAGGGATCTATTTATAATAAGAATGAGGTGAGAACCCCAAAAGTCCAAAACATAACCCTAGAAGGTGAACCGTCATAAAGTTTTCATCCCTAAGGTGGTAAGTTGAATAGTCAACTTCCCGGGGTCATAACGTTTGCATATGATCTCCGATTTGGGCGTTCGGTAGCTCGTTGGAAAGGTCTATCTAAGATTTACAACGTTTGGTTGTCAAAATACATGCCTATATAAACCATTTGGACCCAAATCTCCAAAAAACATTGTTTAAGGCCTCAAAATGGCCCCGAAAGTTTAGGACTCGAAAAACTGTAGAAAAATAACTAGGAAATTGCCACAATGCACAATTGTTTTGAGCTAGTGGAATAGGAGGGTGGCCACCGATATCCATATGGATCAATCCTCCCTCCTTAGGAAGCAATGGTCTCCATTACGTCGAATCCCGTATCATATCTTGAACTGTGTGTTGAGTTGATCTCCTGGTGCGACATTTGCTGAAGTGAAGAGGCTTCCTTTCTTTGACATCCCGAGAAGGATGTAATTGTTGTATGGATGATTTGTTTCTGGATGAGCACCTTGAATGCATGAATTTGCATCATGGAGGTACCCGGATAGATGAGGAAACAATGGCTCTATCTTCTTCTTGTGTCTGATGAGCAGAGACACTCTGTGCAGAGGGTGTGGAGGTCTTTGTGATCTTATGTTCTCCTTCAGATGCAATTGTGAAGAGGAATAATTTTCTGATGTGAGAGCTTAGCTTCCTACCTTGCGAGACTTTTTTAGGTGCAACTGTCTCTGGTATTCGATAGAGTTTTCCTCCCAAAGTAACAATTACATTACAAGGCCGTGACTCATATATAGCACAACGTTTCCACATATATGGTTGTCCTAAAAGAACATCACAGACTTCAAGTGGGGCCACATCACACAGTACCTCGTCTTTGAAAGGCTTGATGGCATATGGTAGGAGGCATTGTTGAGTAATGCAAATACCTCGTCCTTGGCTTAGCCAACCGATGTTGTAAGGTTGCGGGTGTGGTGTTGTCGGAACCTCCAATCTCTTAACGACTTCTGCTGAGATCATGTTCTTTTGGCTGTCATTGTCAACAACAAAATGTAGAGGCATACCCTTCACCCACATCTATGAGTGTAATAGGCGCTAAACTTCCTCTGACTTTTCAGGATCCTCGAGTTGAATCTGTGCTGTAGCAATGGTGGCAGTGGGGTCTGCATCAATGATATGCCTCCCATTGTATGCGGCTATGGCATTGGGTTCAGAATCAGAATCGGGATCTAATTCTGAAGATTTGATCTCGACCACTAATGACTGCTTTAAGTGACATTCATCAGTGTTGTGCCAAGGGCTTTTATGAAATTCGCACCACTTACCGGTGTCCTTCTTTGTCTTTCCATCTCCCTTTTTTGCTTGTGGCGGGGACTGGTTGTCCTTTCCTTGTCCTGTGTTTTGTGGGCCAGGGTTTCCCTTGCCTTGCTTCTACTGTGGGTGCGCAGGTCCAGAGTCTCGCTTGTTCTTTTGTCAAAATTTCTCCTCGATTTTGACAACATACCGATAGGTGGATCCAAGTGAAGATATGTTGAGGAATTCCATCTCAGTTTGGATGTACCAATGTAGACCTCTTCGATGTTTCAGAATCAGGTGTCGCTCGGAGTCCTTGATACTCAGCTTTATACGCAATGTATGAAATTTGTTGGTGTACTCCGACACCATCTGGTCCATTTCTTGACGCAGAATGGTCCATTTTGTGTATTGGTCATCATAGTTTCCCACAGGGTAATACTGTTCCCTGACGGCATCTATGAAAGAGGCCCAAGTGAGATTTGTTTCAAACGTTCCAGACTCGTCTGATGAGTTTTTCTCACAATAGGTACCCCACCAATTTTGGACATGGGGGACTTCCTTAAGGAGTGCAAAGGTGATCTTTTCTCTGTCGAAAAAATTGTGGACAGAGAAATACCCTTCTAGAACATTCAACCAATTATCTAGGGCATCTGCATCGATATTGCCTTCAAATAAAGGAATATCAAAGTTAACTTGTACCTTGAAGGGAGTTGCATCCTTGAACTGGATGCTTGTTGAAGATGCACTTGCCGCTGCCGCCATTCGCAGAAGGATTTGGGTGAAACTATCCATCATCTCGTTCCTCTGTCACTCGAGGGCTTCATTGAGCAACGACTTGATAGTTTATCCTGCTCCGTCGTCTCTCTTTTCTTCCGCTATGGGAGGTCGTTTGGGACGGTGAGAATGATCAAGTGAAACTAGTTCGAGACCAAACTCTCTATACTCGGACCTTGTCGGGGACATGCGCCGAGAAACAATCGAAGAGCAGATTAATCTGATACCACTGATCAGGATTTATGCGTGAACGAAATGAAAGAACATACACATAATAATAATCAAATACATTTTGCAAAGATAACATAGATACAGTAAACAAATATTCTATTAAATTGCGAAAATAGAACAGATTGTAATACAATTGTTAGAATGACGATAGCTATCTCTGAGAAGAGATGTGGTTGCTACACTCATCCGTGCCAAGCTAATACAAAATGAGACCAAAGGAACCTATTTATAATAAGAATGAGGTGAGAACCCCAAAACTCCAAAACGTAACCCTAGAAGATGAATCGTCATAAAGTTTGCGGCCCCAAGGTGGTAAGTTGAACAGTCAACTTCTCGGGGTCATAACTTTTGCATACGATCTCCGATTTGGGTGTTTGATAGCTCATTGGAAAGGTCTATCTAAGACTTACAACTTTTAGTTGGCAAAATGCTTGTCGATGGCAACCATTTGGCCCCAAATATCCAAAAAACGTCGTTTAGGGCCTCAAAACGGCCCCGAAAGTTTAGGACTCGTAAAACTGTAGAAAAATAACTAGGAAACTGCCACAATGGACAATTGATTTGAGCCAGTGGAATAGGTGGGTGGCCACCGATATCCATCTGGATCAATCCTCCCTCCTTAGGAAGCAATGGTCTCTGTTATGTCAGGAATTCATTTCTTACCATTTCATGTTCGATTACCTTTTTGATCAAGTTTTCTTATTTCTTTGACTTTATCTTTTCAATTACAATAGGAGCTTTTGGGTATTGACTTTAATTTTTAAGTTTTTTTTTTTGCCTTTAGAGTTATTTTGTTTTTTCCTCCCTTAGGTCTTAAAGGGTTTTAAAAGGTCATATTATCAAATGATGTGGTCACAAATAGCCTTTTGAGCATGGTCCTGCATAATCATAGTTCAAACAGCTTTTAAACTGCATTCAAAATCACAAAAAGCTGAAAAACAACGAGAAAATAGCACTAAAATTATTCTTGTAGTGCTGGAGCCAAAAAATAATGAAGGCACGCTACAAGAATATCGCGGCCTTCATTTCTTCCGATTTTTAAGCAAAAATTTGGCATTTTTTTTAAATGTTGAGTGACTAATCACGTATTGTGGAGTGTTTACTACGTGTTGGTTAAAGAATTATCATAAGAAAAGGTGGTTCTACTGGGGAAAGAATCGTGGTCATCGTGAGCCCAAAGGAAATTGATTTTGACAAGTAGCAGCGTGGTTTGATGTTTAATGAGAGATGAGTGTCATTTGCATGCACATTCAGAGATGACAGACTTACTGGAGTAATCATAATCACTACAAAACCGGATATGCCCATTGGGAAACAGAGTGAGGTTTTATGGAGCCATAGGAAATTAGGGTTTCATGAATGTGCTGTCTGCAGTTAAATTGCATCCTGAAGGACACCTGTACATTCGAGCTGAACAACTTAACCACTCAGGTCATGTTTTTAAACCACTGCAGTTGATCAATTTAAACGATAAGTCACTATAACTGATAATTTAGGGCTTTTTCGCTGGGAACTATTCAATCAAAATTGATTAAGGGGAATGATAAATTATGCACTCAAATGATATTTCGACCAGAACAATAACTGCCTGAGCCATTCTGAGATGTTCTGTGGAGTGGAATACTGAAAAATAGCTTTATGTTAGAACTGTTCATTTGTTGAAGTTCGAAAGAGGCTGGGTTGAAATGTAATGTATATTATGATGGTTCAAATTTAATACTACTGCTGGTACAACATGAGATGAAGGACAGAGACATTTCAGACAATATGAAAACCTATATAGCCTAAAGACCTAATTTTTTCTAGGTTTTGAAGTTCATTATTTTTGAAAGCCAAAAGAAGCAGCGAAGAGCTAAAGGATTGAAAGCAGAGGAAGATCTACTGTTAATTTGATACCTGAGATTACTGAGCTGACAATGGATTATATTTAAAATGGTTTACAGGCTGCATTTAGTCTAAAGGTTGACAGTTGTGATTCTTTATGTAATACTCTTTTTGTGCAGAGATGGTTTATACATGAGTCTGGCAGGTTATGAATACCAATATACAGGCTTATTCTACACGCTGAAGATGGACAGCCAATAGAATAATTAAAATTGCATGACAGTCAGTAGTTGTAGTGAAGAGTTTGGGAGATTTCAAATGACCTAACTCTATTATGCTTATGATAAACCTAATCTTTATTAGGAAAACAAAAGTAGCAGACAGAGAAGAGCAAGGAGAGCTGTTTTTGAAACCTGAAGGATTTGAGAAGGAGACAGTCACCTGACTGGTCATTAATTGAATCCTAAAACCTATATAGTTTCATCCTCTGAAGGAAAATGGGCAAGAGTGGTAAAATTAACAGAGTTGAACCAAATGATGTAAGGTGGATTGAAAAGCTCCCTGGATGTGTTGAATTATTTCAACAGGCTGGTTGGATTGAGTTCTTTAAAAGAATAAATGGGTATAATGCTGAAGTTTCTTGCAAGTTTGCATAGTGTTTAAAATATGACATGGTGACCTTTGATACTCTTAAGTTCAGGCTAACAGTAGAGCCGATTGTAGAAGCCACAGGGGTTAGCAATGAAGGTGAATTATGGTTTAAGAAATTGCCTTTTACATTTGACCCTCAGAGATACCTATTACCAAATGTCACTCCTGACTCGAATAAAGGCATTCTTATTCAAAATTTCAGAAAGGAATGGGTTGAACCAATTAGAATTTTGCAGAGTTACATTACTTGCGAGGGCAGGTATGATTATGTGTTTAAGTATCACTTCAGGTTTTTGCAGCATATGGTGGGACAGTCCAGGATGAACCTTCCATTTTTCCTATTGAAGAGCTTGCAAAAAATGGCTAGCAGGATCAAAGGGCATATGAACCATTCCTCTCAGTCCATCTTTCATCATGGGCTGATTAAGTTGATTATTAGCACTGTTTTGCAGCATGAAGGTAAAAGTTGGGACTTCTTTCTTTTTTGGTCAGGTTTCCATGTAAAACAGGAAGATCAGCAGCCTAAGAGGCAAGCAGATAATGGGAAGGTAATGATGAAGAAATTAGGTCAAAAAGCTAAACTTGAAGACAAGGAGGATGTTGAAGTTGAGAAGGCAGCAAAGCATGTGGAGGTTGACAGTAAACCCAAGGTGTTTTTAGTTGGTACTGCAGGTAGATATTCACTGTTTTCAGAAGAAGAATTATAGCCTAGGAAATAGTTGAGACCAATAGTAGTTTCCAAGGAACCTAGAGCTACTGTTATAGAAAAGGTTGGTATGCCTGAACATGATTTTCAAACCCAACAGAGAATTCCACTCAGCATTCTTTCAGATGATGAGGGATATTTACTAGAAGAAGATCAGCCCATTGATAAAGCAGAAGGCAAGCATGAAACCTGTGGAGAATTCTTCATTTCAGAGATCAAAGCAGCTAAACCTAATAAGAAGAAGAAAAGGAATGTAACCCCATATTGGAGGCCTAAAACCAGGCCAACAAATAAGCTAAGATGGAATATGAAGAGGTTACTTAATCCAAAATTGAATTCCAAACAAGGGACTGTCTTGATTGATACTTCCTCAAATGAAGAGACAGAAATTGGTAAAATGGACAGTAAAAGCAAAGGAAAATCAGTTGCTAAACCTTCTTCTTCTCAGCCTGCAAAGGTGAAAGGATCACATTCTGTAAAAGAGTTAGGGCAGCCCAAGTCTGAATTGTCTGCAATAATTCTTGAGATAAAAAATAAACTCTTAAAACAACAGCAGGAAGAGAAAGCTAAAATATCTCCTGTTGAAAATCAAGAGTGGGAAGAAGAAGATGAGCTTATACTTAGGGAAGCAGGAATTCTAAAAGAGCCTAGTATTCCTACTGATTTCATAGACTTGTTAATAAAGGATGCAAACATACCTGAGATCCCTAGTTTTGATAAAGAAAACTTGTAGGAAAGTATTCAGCAGTATAAGCAACAGATGAAATACTTGCAAGATGTTAATGATGGGTTGATGAAGGTTAACAGAGGGCTTATAGAAGAACTGCAGGATGTCCATAATCATTTCCAGAAGCTGTCTGAAGTATCCAAAGAGGTTCTCAAGAGGAAAATAATTACTGACACTGTATAGAGTTGGAAAACACAGTAAAGAACTTGCAGCAGGAAAACAAGAAGCTCACCAAAAGGATAACTAACCTGGAGCAAGAGAAGAAGAAAGCTAAGAGGAAAACTCAAGTATTAGATGGTATTGCTCTGCTAGCTAAGGCAGCAAAAGAGCTATGAGTCACTTGTTCATTTCAGTTACTTGTTATCTTTTTCAGAAACATGTTAGTTAGGGATTACTATTTTTAGAAAAATCATGTTTTGTAATATTTTACTTTTTACCTTACCTCATTGAGTGGATGGAGGACAGTTAGGGTTTTTGATACCTAACTAATTTTTGTAAAAAAAAAAACACTATTTAGAGAGGTTAGAGAGTCATTAGCAGGGTTCTGATTTTTGGGAGCTACAGGAGGTCTTCAGACTTCTTTTGTCTTCAGACTTGTTCAGGAGTTAAGTACCAAGACTCTTATATGGTTTTGATGATGAAATTATGAAATATATGAAATTTTTCCCCTTCAGTTTTCTGTGTTGGATTCATTATTGAACTTGTTTAGTTTCTTAATTGATATATTCATTACTAGTTTATGTGTATTTGCTGGTGATGCTTGTCCTTTATGAATGAACCTCAGCATAGTTTTTCTGTTGGATCTGGTGTGATATATTATGCATATTTATCATCTTCTGTTTATGATTTAGTTACTACTTTGCTCATTAATGCATTCCCTGTCTTTCTCCAAAAGTTTACAACCACTAAAACATTGCAGAAACCCTAAACCTAATCTGTTTTATTGAATTTTATCTTGAGTGTGTGTTGGCTTGTTTCTCTGGCCTTAGAAACAATTTCTGGCACAAACATCTTTGGCTCCGTTGCCGGAGATGAAGCTGAAGCATATCTTCCCTGGGATACTTATCAGTTTTACTGGTTTAAGAGGTGGACTTAAACCAGCACTTTTGAAGGCTAATTTTTCACCAAAGTTGTCACAGTGGCTTCTAGAAGAGTGGGAACCAGGAGCAGACCTACTTCACCATTACATTCAGGGGTTTCAGACCCTGAACAAATATTGAAAACACCAAGAAAACTCCGAAGTTCTCAATCTTTATCATCCCTCTGTGACCCTGACCAGTTGGGTGCTTTATTACATTCAGATGAAACCTCACCTTGGATAAAACCTACCATCCCTGAGAGCACTTTTCAAGTTTTTACTAATCCTCAAACCTTTTTGAAAGCCAAGACTGCTTCTCCTGGTAAAATACCTCTCTTTCAGCTGAAAGTAGGAAAGAGCCCTTTTCAAACAAGTTCCAGTCAAGCTTCCTCATCTGCAAAGACAGTCAGTCCAAAGATGGCAGCCCAAAACCCTCCCATGGATATGATGGACCGGATGGTTGCAGCCAGGTATGCACCATTAGTCTTACCTCAGCCTTTACATGCATTTCCTGGAGGTGATTACCAAAAGTATATGCCTAGGTTCAATGGACAGAGGGAAACCACTGCTGAAGAACATTGGGAGGCTTTCCTAAGTTATGCCGATAATCAAAACATTGAGATCAAAGATGTATGGATGAAGGTATTTGTTCAGAGCCTTGATGGGGATGTAAGGAAGTGGTTTAGAGAGTTTCCTGCCAACTCAATCACTATAATTGAAGATCTCCGTGATCTTTTCATGAGGCAATGGGAAGACACAAAGGACCACACCTATTATATAACTGAGTTTGGAGCTCTCAGAAGGAAAAAAGAGGAGACTGTTGCAGATTTTTCCAAAAGATTTAACAAAATGTATAGTAGGATTCCAGCAGAAATTAAGCCTACTGAAACATCAGCTGAACTTACCTATGCGAATTCCTTTGATCATGAATTTTCTTTATTGCTAAGAGAAAGAAGACCTATCACCTTGCTGAACATGCAAGATGCAGCATTGGAGGTAGAATCCAATTTGCTGGATTCAAACAGACTTAAGAAAGAAACCCCCCAGCAGCTTTATGAAAGAAAAGGAAAGAAGGAAGCTGTTTCAGGAAGTGCTGCTCCTCAGTTTGCTGAAGCCAAGATAGATGAGATGGCAAAGCTAGTGAAGATTCTCACTGCCAAACTGAATAAACTAGAGCTTGAAAATAATTCTGGCAAACCTGCTCCAGAAGCTGAAAGAAATCCTAATAACCAGAATCAGTTCAGAAGGCAATTTGCTCCCAGATTTATACCAAGAGAGCGCAGGAACAATGATATCCAGCGAGAAAGGAGGGAGAATGAGGATCAAAGAGTGCCCCCACCTCTTCAAAATAATGTAGCTGATGAAGAAGAATTTGATGAACAGCTGCTCTTTGAAGAGACTGAGACTGATCAGGATATGAACCATTTTGGAGATGGATTGTCTACAGGTTTTGTTACTGAAGGAGAATTTCTGAATGCAGAATTTTATGATGCTGACATGTTTGAAGCTGAGGATGACTTGGATTTGGAAAAGGCTGATGTAACTACTGCTGTTTATCAGAATGGACCCAAGAAAACTATAAATATCAGATCAGGCCCAAAGCAAGTGGTGCAGGCCCCAAAGAAGAAACCTCCTGTTCCTACTGCCACTGTTCCTACTGCTACTGTTCCTGCTAAACAGATAGCTGATCCTGTACCAGAAAAAAGAAAAGTTGCAGAAAAATTAAGGAAGACTCCAGAGGTGGAAGAGGTAAACAAATATGTTCAGAATTTCAGTTTGGAGAATGAATTAGGGAAGTTAAATATTCCTGTACCTTTAATTGAGTTAATAAAGAATCCCTCATATAAACAAACAGTCTTGAAAGTGATGAATTCAGTAAGTAATCAGCCTGTTTCAGACACAGTTAATTTGCAGGAAGAAAACCCTAAAATTTTCATTGGATCAGCCCTAGCTGAAAAAACTGAAAATGAGGCTGGTGGTTCACCTCCTTTCTATGTCACCCTGACAGTCCATGATCAAATGATTCACAATTGCCTTTTAGATTCAGGAGCATCCCACAATATGATGCCAAAGGCTGTTATGGAAGCTTTGGGCCTGAGCATCACTAAGCCTTACCATGATCTATATGCCTTTGATTCCCGAGCAGTGAAGTGCCTTGGAGTAATAAAAGACATGGTTGTCAGCCTAGATCAGTTTCCCATGAAATGTGTGATAATGGATGTTGTGGTAGCTGATATAACACCGAAGTTTGGTTTACTTCTATCTAAGTCATGGGCTAAAAAGGTTGGGGGAACCTTACAAATGGACCTTTCATATGCCACCATTCCAGTGTTTGGTGGAGAAACTAGAAGACTGTATAGAGAGCTGCAGTTTGCTTACATAGTGACAGATGACAACAATCCCACTAATCACCTACTGTACTCTATTGATAAAGACCTTGGTACATGTATGTTGCATTTCAGTGATGAGGATAATTCTGTTGGTCTGTTACAAGTGGAAAAAGAACAGCTAGTAAAACACAGCAGAAATGAAGAAAATGCACTATGGAAATTGTATTTTGATGGATCCTCATGCAAAGAGGGTGCTGGAGCTAGAGTTCTTCTCAAATCTCCTGGAGGTGAAACAGTCAGGCTCATGTACAAGTTGGAATTTGTTACTACAAATAATACTGCTGAGTATGAGGCTTTGCTACTAGGATTAAAGGCTACTAAAGAATTAGGCATTCAGCAGATTTCTGCATTTGGCGACTCCGAACTAGTTGTTCAGCAAGTGAAGAACAAATATCAAGTGAAGCAGGGTTTGTTGAAGCTTTACCGAAATGAGGTATGGGATATGCTTGAAAACTATTTTGTAGCTTTTAATATTACCTATATTCCCAGGGATTACAATCATATTGCAGATTCATTGGCTTTAGCTGCCACATACTTCAGAATTCCTAAGACTACTCAGTTGAGGTATCCAATTGAAATAAGGTACAGACCTTCTGTACCTGATAATGTAAAACAATGGAGAGTGTTTGAAGATGATACTGAGATTAAAAGGTTTTTTGAACTTACAGATGAGTTTTCAAATTCCTTTTAATTGATCAGGATGAAGATGATGAAGAAGAACAGCTGGATGAAATTGCTGCAGAAGAGATAGCAGGTCATAAGATCGTTGAATTGAAGAGTAATTTCATTCCCAAAGGCTTGGTCCTCTGGAGAGAATATTCACAAAAGATGATACACCTTCAAAACCTGTTGTTCAGTCTTCAAAAGAGAATGTAGTGGACTGCAACATTGGTTCAGCTGAACATCCTATAATGGTCAAAATTTCAAAATCATTGATAGCTGAACAAAGAAATAGATATATCAAACTGTTAAAGGAACATGTAGATGTGTTTGCCTGGTCTTATGACGAACTACGAACCTATGATACAACAATCATTCAGCATGAGGTTCCTTTGAAGCCTAATGTTAAACCTTTCCGACAGAAACTAAGAAGGATCAATCCAGCTTTATTTCCTGTGATTGAAAAGGAAGTAAAGAAGCTGCTGGATGCAAAGATAATAGTGCCTCTCAGGTACTCTTCCTGGGTTGCTAATCTGGCTCCTGTCAGAAAAAAGAATGGGGAGATCAGATTATGTGTTGACTTCAGAAATCTGAATAGATCATCATTAAAAGACAACTATCCTCTTCCTAAGATTGAACAAGTATTGCAGCAAGTAGTTGGAGCTCAAAGGATCTCTATGGTGGATGGTTTCTCAGGGTACAATTAGATTGCTATGCACCCTGATGACAAGGAAAAGACAGCCTTTACAACCCCCTGGGGGACATTCATGTATGACAAGATGCCTTTTGGCCTGATGAATGCTGGAGCAACATTTCAGAGAGCAATGGACATTGCCTTTGTTGAAGAAAAAGATAAGTTTGTGGTCATTTATTTGGATGATATTACTGTTTTTTCACAGTCAGATGATGAGCATCTGAAGCATTTAAGGCAGACCTTCCAAAAATGCAAAAAATTTGGCCTGTCCCTAAATCCCAAAAAGTCACATTTTGCTGTGCAAGAAGGTAAACTACTTGGTCACCTTGTGTCTGCTGATGGCATCAGAATAGATCCTGAAAGAGTGAAAGCTATACTAAAGATTAGTTTACCTAGGAGCAAAAAAGATGTTCAATCATTCATTGGCAAAATTAATTTTCTACGGTGGTTCATTCCCAATTTTGCTGAGACTATTAAACAAATCACAGCCATGCTGAAGAAAGACCAGGAAGTCAGGTGGACTGTTGAGGCAAAGGCTGCATTTGAGAAAATCAAGGTAGCTCTTACTGAAGCACCTGTACTGGTAAGTCCTGATTTTACCAAAGAATTTCTTACTTTTTCATTTGCATTAGAGGACACAATTGCAGCAGTCTTACTTCAGAAAAATAAAGAAGGATTGGAACAACCTATTGCCTTTTTCAGTAAAACTCTTAGGGATTCTGAGCTGAAGTACAGTATATTGGAAAAGCAGGCTTATGCTCTGGTGAAGGCTTTAAAATTTTTCAGAATTTATGTCCTGCACTCAAAAGTTATTTCATTTGTTCCAAATGTTGCAGTAAACAATGTCTTAACACAGCTTGATAGTGAGGGTAAAAGAGGCAGGTGGATTGCAAAGATTATGGAGTATGATGTGGAAATCAGAGCCACCAAGCTTGTTAAAGGACAGGGTTTAGCCAAGCTGCTTGCTGAATCAAATTGTCAAGCTCTGGGACTGTATGTTATGGCTGAAGAAATAGCTCAAGAAGAAGATCAAGCAGCTCTGAAGAAATAGAAGATCATGGATTTCTACTCAGCATCTACCTAGTATGCAGACATTGTTCATTTTCTGTTATTTTTGCAATGTCCTGAGCATTTGGACAAGAAGGCTACCAGATCTTTGAAACTCAAAGCTACTAAGTATTGTTTGGTAGAAGATCAATTGTTCTGGAAGGATCCAGGGGGTATCTTGCTCAGATGTTTGGATCAATCTGAAATAGGAGAAGTGATCTCAGAATCCCATGAAGGTGCCTGTGGAGGGCATAAGTATTGGAAAGCAACAGCTTACAAAATTTTATGAGTTGGATATTATTGGCCATCCTTGTTCACAGATGTTTACCAGTAGGTAAGAGCCTGCATTCCTTGTCAGAAATTTGCTGGTAAGCAAAAATTATTGTCTTTGCCCTTGAAACCTATTGCAGTCAATGCCCCTTTTCAGCAATGGGGTCTGGACTTTATTGGAGAAATAAATCTAGCATATTCAGGACAGCATCACTGGATTCTCACTGCAACAGATTTTTTCACAAAATGGGTGGAAGCCATTCCTACAAGGAATGCTACAGATAAGGTAATCATGGATTTCATTGAAGAAAATATTCTGAGCCGGTTTGGCTGTCCACAGAGATTAATAACAGACAATGCAAAGGCTTTTAAATCTAGATCGATGGTGACCTTTTGTGAAAGAAATGGCATCATATTGAAGCATTCAACCCCCTATGATCCGGATGGAAATGGTTAGGCTAAATCCTTTAACAAGAACATCATTCAGAGCATCAAGAAACTGCTCAAGCATAACAAAAGGTCTTGGGATTCAATGCTGAAATATGCATTATGGGTAGACAGGATCACAGTGAAGCAGGCCATTGGGACTTCTCTTTTTCAGTTGGTTTATGGTACATAAGCAGTTTTCCTTGTTCAATTGGGGATCCCAGTGATGAAGTTTCTCCAGAAATCTCAAGAGGAGCCAAATGATATGCAGAGGAGAATATTTGAAATGATAGAGTTATAGCAAAGTAGAGAGAAGGTGGATGAAAAATCACAGCTGTACAGAGCCAAGATTAAAAACAAGTTTGACAAGAACATCAAAGATAGTACTTTCTCAGTTGGTGAGATGATTCTAAGATGGGATGCAAGAAAAGAACAAAAGGGTAAGCATGGTAATTTTGACAATCTTTGGTTTGGCCCTTTTCTGGTATCAAAAGTTTTAGAGAACAATACTTTTATCTTGTAGTCCTTGGAAGGTGAGGAGTTGTCTAGCCGTGTTAATGGGCGATTCCTCAAGCATTTCTATAGTTTATAAGATCATTTTCACTTGTCATTGTACATACCGGTGTGAGTGAAGCATAATAAAGACTCCATAGCCCAATGGAAGTTATGCAGATAGGTAGATAGAAGACAGAAGGCACTGGTCTACAGGTTCTTGAAGCCTCACAGAGAGGACTTCATCCCGCAGCTGGAGCCAGATGTTATGTCAGGAATTTGTTTCTTACCATTTCATGTTCGATTACCTTTTTGATCAAGTTTTCTTAACCTTTTTGATCAAGTTTTCTTATTTCTTTGACTTTATCTTTTCAATTACCATAGGAGCTTTTGGGTATTGACTTTAATTTTTAAGTTTTTTTTTTTTGCCTTTAGAGTTATTTTGTTTTTTCCTCCCTTAGGTCTTAAAGGGTTTTAAAAGGTCATATTATCGAATGATGTGGTCACAAAAAGCCTTTTGAGCATGGTCCTACATAATCATAGTTCAAACAACTTTTAAACTGCATTCAAAATCACAAAAAGCTGAAAACAGCGAGAAAATAGCACTAAAATTATTCTTGTAGCGCTAGAGCCAAAAAATAATGAAGGCGCGCCACAAGAATATCGCGGCCTTCATTTCTTCCGATTTTTAAGCAAAAATTTGGCATTTTTATAAAATGTTGAGTGACTAATCACGTATTGTGGAGTGTTTACTACGTGTTGGTTAAAGAATTATCATAAGAACAGGTGGTTCTATTGGGGAAAGAATTGTGGTCATCGTGAGCCCAAAGGAAATTGATTTTGACAGGTAGCAACATGGTTTGATGTTTAATGAGAGATGAGTTGTCATTTGCATGCACATTCAGAGACAACGGACTTACTGGAGTAATCATAATCACTACAAAACTGGATATGCCCGCTGGGAAACAGAGTGAGGTTTTATGGAGCCACAGGAAATTAGGGCTTCATGAATGTGCTGTCTGCAGTCAAATTGCATCCTGAAGGACACCTGTACATTCGAGCTAAACAACTTAACCACTCAGGTCATGTTTTTAAACCACTGCAGTTGATCAATTTAAACGATAAGTCACTATAACTGATAATTTAGGGCTTTTTCGCTGGGAACTATTCAATCAAAATTGATTAAGGGGAATGATAAATTATGCACTCAAATGATATTTCGACCAGAAAAATAACTGCCTGAGCCATTTTGAGATGTTTTGTGGAGTGGAATACTGAAAAATAGCTTTATGTTGGAACTGTTCATTTGTTGAAGTTCGAAAGAGGATGGGTTGAAATGTAATGTATATTATGATGGTTCAAATTTAATATTGCTGCCGGTACAACATGAGATGAAGGACAGAGACATTTCAGACAATATGAAAACCTATATAGCCTAAAGACCTAATTTTTTCTAGGTTTTGAAGTTCACTGTTTTTGAAAGACAAAAGAAGTAGCGAAGAGCTAAAGGCTTGAAACCAGAAAAAGATCTACTGTTAATTTGATACCTGAGATTACTGAGCTGACAATGGATTATGTTTAAAATGTTTTACAGGCTGCATTTAGTCTAAAGGTTGACAGTTGTGATTCTTTATGTAATACTCTTTTTGTGCAGAGATGGTTTATACATGAGTCTGGCAGGTTATGAATACCAATATACAGGCTTATTCTACATGCTGAAGATGGACAACCAATAGAACAATTAAGATTGCATGACAGTCACCAGTTACAGTGAAGAGTTTGGGAGATTTCAAATGACCTAAGTCTCTTATGCTTATGATAAACCTAATCTTTATTAGGAAAACAAAAGCAGCAGACAGAGAAGAGCAAGGAGAGCTGTTTTTGAAACCTGAAGGATTTTAGAAGGAGACAGTCACCTCACTGGTCATTAATTGAATCCTAAAACCTATATAGTTTCATCCTCTGAAGGAAAATGGGCAAGAGTGGTAAAATTAATAGAGCTGAACCAAATGATGTAGGGTGGATTGAAAAGCTCCCTGGATGTGTTGAATTATTTCAACAGGCTGGTTGGCTTGAGTTCTTTAAAAGAATAAATGGGTATAACGCTGAAGTTTCTTGCAAGTTTGCACAGTGTTTAAAAGATGACATGGTGACCTTTGATACTCTTAAGTTCAAGCTGACAGTAGAGCTAATTGCATAAGCCACAGGGGTTAGCAATGAAGGTGAATTATGGTTTAAGAAATTTCCTTTTACAGTTGATCCTCAGAGATACCTATTACAAAATGTCACTCCTGACTGGAATAGAGACATTCTTATTCAAAATTTCAGAAAGGAATGGGTTGAACCAATTAGAATTTTGCAGAGTTACATTACTTGCGAGGGCAGGTATGCTTATGTGTTTAAGTATCACTTCAGGTCTTTACAACATATGGTGGGACAGTCCAGGATGAACCTTCCATTTTTCCTATTGAAGAGCTTGCAAAAAATGGCTAGCAGGGTCAAAGGGCATATGAACCATTCCTCTCAGTCCATCTTTCATCATGGGCTGATTAAGTTGATTATTAGCACTGTTTTGCAGCATGAAGGTAAAAGTTGGGACTTCTTTCTTTTTTGGTCAGGTTTCCATGTAAAACAGGAAGATCAGTAGCCTAAGAGGCAAGAAGATAAAGGGAAGGTAATGATGAAGAAATTAGGTTAGAAAACTAAAATTGAAGACAAGGAGGATGTTGAAGTTGAGAAGGCAGCAGAGCATGTGGAGGTTGACAATAAACCCAAGGTGTTTTCAGTTGGTACTACAGGTAGATATTCACTTTTTTCAGAAGAAGAATTATTGCCTAGGAAACAGTTGAGACCAGCAGTAGTTTCCAAGGAACCTAGAGCTGCTGTTATAGAAAAGGTTGATATGCCTGAAGATGATTTTCAAACCCAACAGAGAAGTCCACTCACCATTCTCTGAGATGTTGAGGGATATTTACTGGAAGAAGATCAGCCCATTGATAAAGCAGAAGGCAAGCATGAAACCTATGGAGAATTCTTCATTTCAGAGATCAAAGCAGCTAAACCTAATAAGAAGAAGAAAAGGGCTGTAACCCCATATTGGAGGCCTAAAACCAGGCCAAAAAATAAACTAAGATGGAATATGAAGAGGTTACTTAATCCAAAATTGAATTCCAAACAAGGGACTGTCTTGATTCATACTTCCTCAAATGAAGAGACAGAAATTGGTAAAATGGACAGTAAAAGCAAAGGAAAATCAGTTGCTAAACCTTCTTCTTCTCAGCCTACAAAGGTGAAAGGATCACAGTCTGTAAAAGAGTTAGGGCAGCCCAAGTCTGAATTGTCTGCAATAATTCTTGAGATAAAAAATAAACTCTTAAAACAATAGCAGGAAGAGAAAGCTAAAATATCTCCTGTTGAAAATCAAGAGTGGGAAGAAGAATATGAGCTTATACTTAGGGAATCAGGAATTCTAAAAGAGCCTAGTATTCCTACTAATTTCACAGACTTGTTAATAAAGGATGCAAACATACCTGAGATCCCTAGTTTTGATAAAGAAAACTTGCAGGAAAGTATTCAGCAGTATAAACAACAGATGAAATACTTGCAAGATGTTAATGATGGGTTGATGAAGGTTAACAGAGGGCTTATAGAAGAACTGCAGGATGTCCATAATAATTTCCAAGAGCTGTCTGAAGTATCCAAAGAGGTTCTCAAGAGGAAAAGAATTACTGACATAGACTGTACAGAGTTGGAAAACACAGTAAAAAACTTGCAGCAGGAAAACAAGAAGCTCTCCAAAAGGATAACTAACCTGGAGCAGGAGAAGAAGAAAGCTAAGAGGAAAACTCAAGTATTAGATGGTATTGCTCTGCTAGCTGAGGCAGCAAAAGAGCTATGAGTCACTTGTTCATTTCAGTTACTTGTTATCTTTTTCAGAAACATGTTAGTTAGGGATTACTACTTTTAGAAAAATCATTTTTTGTAATATTTTACTTTTTACCTTACCTCATCGAGTGGATGGAGGACAGTTAGGGTTTTTGATACCTAACTAATTTTTGTATAAAAAAAAACACTATTTAGAGAGGTTAGAAAGTCATTAACAGGGTTCTGATTTTTGGGAGCTACAGGAGGTTCAGACTGCTTTTGTCTTCAGACTTGTTCAGGAGTTAAGTACCAAGACTCTTATATGCTTTTGATGATGAAATTATGAAATATATGACATTTTTCCCCTTCAGTTTTCTGTGTTGGCTTCATTGTTGAACTTGTTTAGTTTCTTAATTGATATATTCATTACTAGTTTATGTGTATTTGCTGGTGATGCTTGTCCTTTATGAATGAACCTCAGTATAGTTTTTCTATTGGATCTTGTGTGATATATTATGCATCTTTATCATCTTCTGTTTATGATTTAGTTACTACTTTTCTCATGAATGCATTCCCTGTCTTTCTCCAAAAGTTTACAACCACTAAAACATTGTAGAAACCCTAAACCTAATCTGTTTTATTGAATTTTATCTTGAGTGTGTGTTGGCTTGTTTCTCTGGCCTTAGAAACAATTTCTGGCACAAACAGTCTCCATTGCGTCGAATCCTGTATCATATCTCAAACTGTGTGTTGAGTTGATCTCCTGGTGTGACATTTGCTGAAGTGAAGAGGCTTCCTTTCTTTGACATCGCAAGAAGGATGTAATTGTTGTATGTATGATTTGTTTCTGGATGAGCACCTTGAATGCATGGCCTTGCATCGTAAAGGTACTCAGATTGATGAGGAAACAATGGCTCTGTCTTCTTCTTGTGTCTGATGAGCAGAGACACCCTGTGCAGAGGGTGTGGAGGTCTCTGTGATCTTATGTTCTCCTTCAGATGCAATTGTGAAGAGGAATAATTTTCTGATGTGGGAGCTTATATTCCTACCTTGCGAGACTTTGTTAGGTGCAACGGTCTTTGGTATTCGATATAGTTTTCCTCCCAAAGTAACAATGACACTGCAAGGCCGTGACTCATATATAGCATGATGCTTCCACATATATGGTTGTCCTGAAAGAACATCACAGACTTCAAGTATGGCCACATCACATAGTACCTCGTCTTTGAAAGGATTGATGCCATATGGTGGGAGGCATTGTTGAGTAATGTGGATGCCTTGTCCTTGGCTTAGCCAACCAATGCTATAAGGTTGCGGGTGTGGTGTTGTCGAAAGCTCCAATATCTTGACGACTTTTGCTGAGATCAAGTTCTTTTGGTTGCCATTGTCAACAAAAAAATGTAGAGGAATCCCCTTCACCCACATCTGCGAGTGGAATAGGCGCTCCTCTGCGTTTGACTGTTCAAGATCCTCGAGTTGAATTTGTGTGGTAGAAATGGTGGCAGTGGGGTCTGCATCAATGATATGCCTCCCATTATACGCGGCTATGGAATTGAGTTCAGAATCAGAATCAGGATCTAATTCTAAAGATTTGATCTCGGCCACTAATGACTACTTTGAGCGACATTCATCAGTGTTGTGCCAAGGGATTTTATGAAATTCGCACCACTTACCGGTGTCCTTCTTTGTCTTTCCATATCCCTTCTTTGCTTGTGGCGGGGACTGGTTGTCCTTTCCTTGTCCTATGTTTTGTGGGCCAGGGTTTGCCTTGCCTTGCTTCTGCAGTGGGTGTGCAGGTCCAAAGTATCGCTTGTTCTTTTGTCGAAATTTTTCCTCGATTTTGAAAACATACTGATAGGCGGATCCAAGTGAAGAGATGTCGAGGAAGTCCATATCAATTTGGATGTACCGATGTAGACCACTGTGATATTTCAGAATCAGGTGTTTCTCGGAGTCCTTGATACTCAGCTTTGTACGAAGGTATGAAATTTGTTGGTGTACTCCGACACCGTCTAGTCCCTTTCTTGACGCAGAATGGTCCATTTTCTATACTGGTCATCATATTTTTCCATAGGGTAATACTGTTCCCTGATAGCATCTATGAAAGAGGCCCAAGTGGGATTTGTTTCAAACATTCCAGACTCATCTGATGAGTTTTTCTCACAATAAGTACCCCACCAATTTTGGACATGACGGACTGCCTTAAGGAGCGCAAAGGTGATCTTTTCTCTGTTAGAAAAATTTTGGATAGACAAATACCCTTCTAGAACATTCTACCAATTATACAAGGCATATACATCGATATTTCCTTCAAATAAAGGATTATCAAAGTTATCTTGAACCTTGAAGGGATTTGCATCCCCGAATCAGCTGCTTGTTGAAGATGCATGTGCCGCTGCTGGCATTCGTAGAAGGATTTGGGTGAAACTATCCATTATCTCGTTCCTCTGTCGCTCGAGGGCTTCCTCGAGCAACGACTTGATAGGATATCCTGCTTCATCGTCTCTCTTTTCTTCCGCCATGTGAGGTCATTTGGGATGGCGAGAATGATCAAGTGAAACTAGTTCGAGACCAAAATATCTATACTCAGACCTCGTCGGGGACATGCACCGAGAAACAATCGAAGAGAAGATTTCTCTGATATCACTGATCCGGATTTATGCGTGAACGAAATGAAAGAACATACACATAATAATAATGAAATACATTTTGCAAATATAACATAGATACAGTAAACAAATATTCTATTAAATTGGGGAAATAGAACAGACTGTAATACAATTGCTAGAATGGTGGTAGCTATCTCTGAGAAGAGATGTGGCTGCTACGCTCATCCGTGCCGAGTTGAATACAAAATGAGACCAAAGGGACCTATTTCTAATAAGAATGAGGTGAGAACCCCAAATGTCCAAAACGTAACCCTAGAAGATGAACCGTCATAAAGTTTGCGGCCCCAAGGTGGTAAGTTGAACAGTCAACTTCTCGGGGTCATAAATTTTTGCATATGATCTTCGATTTGGGTGTTAGATAGCTCGTTGGAAAGTTCTATCTAAGCTTTACAAATTTTTCTCAACCAAATGCATGTCGATGGCAACCATTTGGCCCCGAATCTCCAAAAAACGTCAGTTAGGGCCTCAAAACGGCCCCGGAAGTTTAGGACTCGAAAAACTGTAGAAAAATAACTAGGAAACTACCACAATGGAAAATTGTTTTGAGTAGGTGGAATAGGTGGGTGGCCACTGATCTCCATCTGGATCACACAGTTAGAATGTTTTAGGTGGATTAAAGGATTCTTAAGAAAATGAAAATAGCAGATAGGATCTTGTATTTGTAGATAAACAGAGTAAATTTATTTCAATGTTTTAAATATTAGGAGAAACAGTGTTATAGTTCATTTGTGTTTGCTGTTGTTACTTAGTACAACTAAATAGAATGCAGGTAAAGAATTAGTAACTACACTAGAGTTACAGTAACGAGATACTAATGTAAATAAAAGTTTATAGAAATCAACAGCTAAGTATATAAACTAGTTGTTAACCAAGCATCTTATCTTTTAAAAACTATTAACTAAATATTAAGCTATTACTTAATATAAACCATATTAGGGTTATATTTAAAAAAAATTAAAAAACCTTTATTTATGAAAAATAAACAGAGTTCCAAGGTTAACCATCTATTCTTATAGAGTTTCTGAATAACTATAATCTACAGAATAGTAAATGGAATAAATGTAAATATAAATATTAAACTAAATAAAACTAAGAATTTCATAATTAGGAACTAATTAGTTTAAACAAACAAGCTTATAACCTGTGAAGGAAAAACCTGAGGGTTGAAACCATAACATTTAATTTATCTGTTATAATTTAATTTATTTAAGATTTAATACATTTACATTGATAACTATGTAAATAAATTTTACAAGAAGATTACAATGCATACTTTAGACTGTTTATATTCTTTTCTTAAGACAAATATCTTTTATAAACAAGCAAGATAAGTTTACTGTTAACATGTTAATATACCACCACACACCTGTAATAGCCAAACTGAAGTAACAAGAAGCAGAGCCTAAGTAATAATTAATTGAAGAACATATTTAGACAAGGGTTTCATTTCCAGTAAACCCTCGCTATTATATTCTAGACATGTAAGTATAAAATTATAAATTTTACATTACGACTAAGCTACAGTCTTTATATTAATAATATTTACTTACACAAGGTATTTTAAACAGTAAATTTCTTCACTAACAGTTGAAGAAGGAAAAACCCTATTTCATAGTATCATTATTTACAGGTTAAGAAAAACTATAACAACATGGGACAGAGTTCAAGTTCAACAAAATCTTTAAGTATTAAACCAACTGTAACACAATGTCAAGCCATAAGGCTAAATCCTAATTTAAAAACCAAGTACATAACACAGCTCGAAGGGCGGTACTACCCAACATAACAACAATGGTTTGCAAGTAAAAACTGAAGTAAACATCATAGTAAAATCTCTTCAGTAACGAGAACTGAGACAGGCTTCCTGGCACTGTTTTATCTCCTTCAACAACCTTCTTTGCAAGTAGGGTAAAACCCATTTTGAACTTAGGGCTTACCAGTTGGGCCACGAGTCCACTGAAGCCGACCATCATTTTCTTTTCACCAAAGCTTGGAGCTGTCATGGGTTCCTGCATTTAGAACATTACCGAAAGTCATTAAAATGCTCAACTTCTAACTGCTTAAACCCTAACTGTGTTATTAAATAAACAAATGATTTACTCATACTAAGATTCGAGTTGTATTTACCTGTAAGTAGAAAAGTTGTTGAGCAATGAAGAGGCTGTCACCAGCTTCACAATGTACACACAGGAGTTTCCACACCCTACGCCGACTGTGGAGTAAAAATAGTGACAAAGGATCTTAAGCTTCACAAAGTCATGACAGGCCACAAGAAGAACATGACTGACTTATGGATAGGCCGAGAGCCAAACACAAAAAAAGTAACCACTTGTGCTGTAAGGTTCACAACTATGAAGGTTTTGAATCAAAAACTAAGTTTTGGAAACTACAACAACATCAAACAAAAGCTTTGTATTAAGCAAGTAGAGGAATAGCCTCCCATGGCTGCCATGGAAACTACACAGAGCAGCCCATAGGCCAGTGAAAACCTCAGAGGAAAATGACAAGAGAACAGGGTTTCCAGGTCTTTTTAAGTCGTCAATGCATGGACAAGAGGTGGCCACGTTCCCTCCAAATATTTTAACCATGCAAGGGTTGAAGTCTATAGTCCATCTGTGCTCAATGATCAAATTATTGTTGCAATAGTTAGTAAACAATTATGCAATCAACTATTGGAATGGATATATATGTTCATAAATGGAAACAAAAACTTTATTCAATAGTATCGAGGTCTATGATATATGATTAACAATGATTCTTGTCGTCGACCATAGAGTAAGGTCATGAAAACCTTGCCAGGGTAATATCCCAAGGTCGACCATAGCATAAACTATTCCATTAACAATTCGTTTGATACTATGCAAAAAAACTTAAAATATCTACATATTATTGAAGCTTAAACGATATTATTTTGCAATCGATGGTTTAAAGTTAGTAGAATTGCTAGTAACTATCATATGTCATTTGACTATAGAGTAAAAGCGTTTTTAAAAAAATGACAATAAACAATGTCGAGGATCAACATTAATGTAACCCTTTACAAATAATGTTTGTATGATCGACTTGCTAATGACTATAATCATGAACCTTACTATTAGTTACAAAATCAATAGTGCGTAATTGGTTCTAATAGAATATAGGAGTTTTTGTTTTAATGTCTCATTGATAGAGATCTTAGAATAGAAGTTCTAGGTAGTAAAATATACCATAATAGTTAGAATACACTACAACCTATTTTGAGTGAGGCATCTTGGTAATAATAATTTTTCTATGATATAAACCATGCACAAGGGGTATACATTATAGGAATAATAATGATAATGTTCTTACCTATGATTTAAACTTTATAAAAATGGTGGTAGGAAGTATTCTATTTTTAAGACGTTGTATTTAGTTATAAGAACCTAAATTACAATGTCATGGAAATTTCCAGATAGTATATTTCTACAAGATTCAAGTAACATTGATTTTGGCACATTATAAAGTAAGGTGGTATTGTACATAGTTGCAATAATTCATGTAGCAAGCAATGATTCAATTACCAAAGTTCATAACTTAGGATTAGTAATTTCACATACAAGCTACAGGTTGATAAATTCCATGACTAGTAAGATAGAGGCGAAGTAGAAAACTTGTACTCTATTGGAAATCTTACCTTCAAATTTGATAGAAATACTTTCATGAATACAAGATAGTTACTTTACCTCATTAGAGCTTGCTTTTAAATAGTCAATTATTTACTAGCATTTTAACATGCAATAGATATACTTCTTGCTACTTTATGAATTAAACTCCTAATTGATTGATCGTTACCTGTTAAACCTATAAGAACCAGCAGTCCATCTACGTTAGCATAAATGCTAAGTAAGCCCAAGTTTTCAAAGATACATTTCACCTACTTGCCAAAAAGTAAACTTATTAGTAAAAATGAAAGAAATCTAAATGCAGGCCAATCTTATATACATTACGAAAATGAAAGTTGTATTAGTTATCATAATATGAAACTAATTCATACTAAACGTTAGACTGTTTCATTTTCTGCTAACCGCTAGCAATTAGTAAACTGTGTATTCATACATTTTATGTTATCTTAAAAATTTTAAATTTTTATGAAATTTTGGGGTTATGACAAAGCATATTTTGAACTGCATCATAAATGCAGGCCTCTACTGATGGGAGAGGTATATAATTATTGTCATCATTTGATTGTGATGATTGTAATGTATCCTCAAATGAATCATTTTTTTAACTACTATTAGACCTCCATGCTGTAGCCCGGTTTCATGGAGGTCTTGTTTGGTAGTGATGCATCTGTTCGAGGTCCCGTTGTTGTTCCGTCTACGCACGTTGATGAGGTATGTGTTAACTGTCATCCTAAATTTGAATTTCTAAATGAGTCAATTGTTGAACACGTAATATTTTAGTTTGTTCTAACTTTCATCATTTATCTTATTTGAATATTGTACGGGATAGAGGCAAGGGCATTGCACATGATTCTACACAACTTCGCTCGAGTCCTACTCATGACACGACAATCAACGAGGTACTAGTTATTTATGCACAAATGGTTTGGATATTTATGTTTAGATTATAGTTTACATGTTCAAATTGTAATTCTCATCTAATTTATATTTATGTTCAGATTATATTTTACATGTTTAAATCTTATTTGGTCTCATTTAATGTACATGAACAAAAAATCATGTTTCCACATGGAGAATCTATAATTTTTTTTGGGTATGTTACAAATGGTATCAGTGCACGGTTACAAATGCTTGGGCCTATTTGGGCTTAGTCGAAAGAAAAAAATGCAAGATAGTTGCACAAGCATAAAGAATCCACAAGCGGTAACCAACAAGTCGTCTTTCAATTACAAGCAAGTATGTTCCAATTTCTGAAGCATTATAATGGCATATCATTGTCAATAAGTGAGCATTGCATATGTTTTGTTATATAATTGAATGAACTTTTATGGATAAATACTAGTCAATGAATAAATCCTCATACCTTACGATTAGTTCATTGGAGGATCGGAAAGTAAAATGATTGAAAAAAAATAGACTATTGGACTTGGGACTTTATAAATTAGGTTCTTGTAAAGTCATCCTCGTTGTGAATGTTTAAAGGTAAGGATTATATGCTAAACTAAGGAACTCTCCTAAAACTATTGACTTGGTAGTTCGAATTAAAAGGCTTATTGCGCCGAGAGGTGCTCTACAGCCCAGTATGGGGAAGATCTTGTAACGTGATGTAACGTTACTAACGTTTGTAACATGTCGACAAAAAATAATAGTGATAGTGAATATTATGGGAGAGATATTGTAGCGTGATGTAACTTTAGTAAAGTTTGTAACATGTCGGCAAAAACTAATAGTGATAGTGAATATTATGGGAGAGATTTTGTAACACAAAATAAAAAATAATATCACTTTAGTAACCTTATTTTTATTAATAAAAAATAAATTTTCTAATAGGACAAAATAAATGTCGGCCACAAAAACAATCTAATATGGGGGAGATGTTGTAATCTTCCTACCTAACAAAACAATAAAAAAGTAAAAATTTAATTATCCGTAAAAAAAATATGTGGTAAAAAAAAAAAAACACAAAATTGAATTATCCACAAAAAAATGTTGGCCTTGCACATGGTTTTATCTAAACAACCAATGGTTTTGTTGTACATGGTTTAGGAGGCTTTGCAAATGGATTTGTTTAGGAGGCTTTGTTTAGAAGGGCCTTGCATATGGTTTTAAAACCATGTGTGGGGAAATGATGCAATGTTCATTACTAACAAAATAAAAAATATTATATGTCGGCCATAAATAATATTAAATATTAATAATAATAAAATTATATGTGGACCTTAAATAAAAAGATGTTTCTTTGAGTTTGAATCAAATCAATGGATACCTAGGAAGAGGTTTTCACCTCGAGAAATTTGATCCATCTTGGCACTTGATAGCTCGCCTAGGATTTGGATCTACGCTGGTTACTTTTATTTTCATTCTTGTTATTCTTAAGGGTGGATACCTTTCAGTTTCAACAATAATTTTATTTAAGTGAGTATGGTTGATACATTTTGTTAACCTTATATAACTAATTGAATTTGATTGACACAATGCCAAAGATAAGATTCAGATGGATAATCTAAGTAATTACTTGGATTTAATGGAAGATCCGTTAAAGGAGGAATCAACGTGAAAACAAATCTAACAGATTATTTATGACAAAAGCATAGTTATGTCGATGATAATATTTTTTCCGTTAATTACATTACATGGGTATCAATGAGGAAAAACTAATATCCCATAAGAAGTATAGCCTTGCTCGACTAAAGTATCTAGATTCTTTTTAAACTAAGGAATTAACTTTAATTAGTTTACTTGTACATTCTATGGTATGAGGTTTTCTAATATGAGCATCTGTACCAAAAATATATATTGGATAAATATTAATAATAGTTTGTACTTAATTTATAGCTAATATAGTTGATAATTGGGAAATGAAGTATAGGAACTTAGTATATGGAAATAATGTTTTTGAAATATGTTATTTATAAGAAATAAGTGATTGTTATTAAAGTTGTTAGGTATTGGATTGGTTTAATGTTAATATATATTTAATTTGAATTCTTAAATAAAATATATTAATTTACATTAATAAATATACAAAAAATATTATCTTAAATATATAAAGAAAGCATCTTGTAAATTTCCTTATACATTTTTACTTTAAATAAAAAAATAACATACATAAATATAAAAATTTATTATTTGTTTATATCTTTATCCTTATATTTCAAGTAGCGTCTAAATAAATTCAAGAGTGTAAGTTGGTGAAACACTTTTTCATATGCCCATCATAATAATATATAAATGTTTTTTTATTTGCTGGATGGTGTATTTTAAACTTTGTAATCAAATAAATGATATTTATATAATTTATATAATTTTATTTTATTATGTATAAAAATTTAAAAAATCTATTACTTGTGATAGTTATCAATATGGTTGAAATAATTTATTACCATTTAATTAAAAAAAGGTAAAATCTATTAATTATATTAGATATAAATAAATATAAGTTATAGATATTTACTAAATGGATATTCATATTAAATAGTCAAATTTAACATTTTTTATAGTGTTTATGGCTTATTAATATTTTAACACATTCTATAAAATGTTTTATTTTAAGTAGAGAGATTCAATTTAGTGAGTTATATATATTTTTTTACCGTTTGGATCCCTCTCGTACTTGATAGATCTGGGTTTAAAATGGATCTATGCTAGTTTAATTGTTTTTATATTTTAATTAAGTCAATATGTAATATATATATATATATATATATATATATATATATATATATATTTTATTTTTATTTTTTTCAATTTTCTAAATTTTTTTATGTCACATAACATAAATATTTTTGAGATTTTTTTTTCCCTAGACTCATTTTCGAAACATATAAATATTTCATAATGATTTTTCAATGCATATTAAAATTTGACCTATTTCAACAAAAAAACATAGGCTGACAGACTGCCCTCAACATGAATTGCAGAGGCTGAGAAACTGGGTCCAACATGACCTACAGAGGTTGGATGGGCACCACCAACATGAACAACAGAGGCTGAATGGTTAGGATCAACATGCTTTGTAGCAATTGAGTGTGTGCCCCAAGCATGAACTTCAGAGACTGGGTGGATGGATCCAACATGACTTGCAGAGGTTGGATGGGGAGGTTCAACTTAAACATCATAGGTTGAACGGGTTCCCTCAGCATGAACTACAGAGGCTGAGTGTCTGGATCCAACATGACCTGGAAAGGTTGGAAGGATCCCACTAGCATGATCAATAGAGGCTAGATGGTGAAGATCAACTTGACTTGCAGAGGTTGAGTGCCTAGATCCAACATGACCTGCAGAGGTTGGATAGGTGCCCCCAGCATGAACTTCAGAGGCTGGGTGGTGAGTTTCAACTTGACTTGCAGAGGTTGAATGAGTGCCCCCTTTCTGATGTGGCTTCTTCCTATTCCTCCTTCTTTTACTCCTTTTAGACTCTCGGTTACTAGTATCAGTACTTTCACCGCATGAGGTAAGGGAGTAGGAGAATCAACTACATGTGAAGGGGAAGCAATGTTTTGATGCCCTTGATATAAGGAGCTTACTTGAGAGGCATCAGGAGCATTCAGGACAATTGAAGTGTAAAATAACCAAACCAGTAGCCCTAGGGTGAATCCAGGTACATTCAAGGTGGCCATCAAAGGAACACCAACATTCCCTGTGAGAGGAATAATACAAGGAGTTCCCAGCATGGGGATCTCTTGGTTGGTGTTCAAACGTGTGTTAGCCATATTTTTAGACAATAAGACAGAGTCTGAGGTTGATATGCAACCAAAAGTACAAAGCACACACCTGAAGGAAAACTAAGTACAGACAAAACACAGAGCACTCACTAAAAATTCCTAAAGCGAAACAGACAAACATGTATAAGATATGATTTCCAAAAGAAAGTTGATAGATAGATACTTGGCGTCCCTGTAGATGTTCTTAGGCATAAGCAGAGGAATCACCCACTGCCCTCCCACACCTTCTACCGGGGTTACCTTCCAAGCCCGTCCAAGGTCAACCAGAAATAGCCTTTCGGTGTACCTGTATATGAAACCTAGATGTCAAAGAGACTAAATGCTACCTTAACTATATTGATAGTCTGGGGGGACAGTCACAATCCTGGTTCATACGCATGGGTAGGGTAGCAAATCCCGAAACCCTGTCTAAGACAGAATCCCTAGATGCACAAAAACCATGGTCTATGCTTTGACAAGGAATCAGAGGGTTATCTCCTCAGTCCAAGTCTCCATGCGGCCTCATTCTTAAATCCCATTTGAGAGGAGATTCCCAGATACAATCAACATAGAAAAGGGCTTACCTAGTGATTGGTCGACTACGTATGAATTTTAACACTTATGGGGAGTTTAAACTCCCTATACCACAAGTATAGCCTGAGCTAGTTGGTGTGTGACCCTATAAAATAAAGCTTACTAATAATTTTTAAATTATATCGTTTATTTTAAGGGTTGTTTTTAGTCAAAGGGTAAATGGTGTGAAACTTATGTGGTATTTTGACTCAAAGTTGAAACAAAATGACTAAACAAAGAGAACTGAAATGACAAAATAAAAAACTATTATCTTTTTCTTTTTCAAATAGAAACTTGAAAGCCACAAAAAAAACATATTCTTTTTATTTATTTTTTTCAAAAACAATGATATGCCATGCAATCTAGACTAAAAAAATAATCTACATGCAGATAAAGCAAACATGTGTTTTTTTCTTTTATTTTTCTTTTATAAATGCAAAAGAAAAACTACCTACAAACTAAATGTATGCAGATAACAAGAACAAAGCAAAATGAACTTTGCTATACAACCACCAAACATACTCTAGAATTCCCTAAAGTCAGCATAAACCCTACTTGGAAGGAGAGTCTTACATAAAAGACAAGTCAACTATTTTGGCATGGTGAATTTAAACAACAAAAGAAGAAGGAAACAAACACCAACAAGATTCTGAACTCATACAAAGATCACTGACATAGGCTGACCAGAAACATAAGCCAAAAGACAAACAAAGTAAAGGGGGTAGGGGGAATGAGCAAAGAGAAACCCTAATGCTATAAAAAGGCTTACCACATAGATAAAGAACAACCAAAATGGATGACACTAACTCCTTGGAGTCATGCACCTACAGAGGACACCAAAAGACCTACCAAATAGCCCACAACAACAGAAAAAAACCACAAAAATGAGGAAAAAACATTGTTTTAGGGGCACACGCGGGTTGTACTATTGACAGGTCACGTTTCATACACAGGTTGATAGTACAGCAAGTGGCCTGTATAATCACACGTGGGCTGTACCACTAATAAGTCATGTATCATACGCGGGTTGACAGTATAGAAATTCGCGTGTACCAAACTAGACATGCAACTGTTTAGTCTGCAACTCACGTATGGGTGGAAAAAATCCCCCAAAAGGTCAAAAAATACCTTAGGAAGGTAGGCGATATGTTCTATCATACTGAGAAGGTGTTCCTAAGTGGCAAGAAGGATCTGAAACCAATGCAAAAGACTGAAAGAAAGACAGAGAAACCCCAAACAGACAAGACTCTCCCCAGTGGGGTCGCCAGTTCTATTGTAAAGGAAAGTTTCCTATGGATAGGGTTTAAGAGGACATCAACGTACTGGGGGGGTTGAAAGGTGGATGCAAATGGTTCTGCAAGAAAATATAAACAATATTCAGAGATTAGAGTGGTTCATACCTTAGCCAAACAAAGGTTGATCCAAGCAGCCCTTCAATCCTCTTCTTGCTCCTCTTGCTCCTCTTGCTCCAAGAGACCTGTAAATTAATTATACCTTCCTCAAACAATATGACCACATATAAAGCAATGATAATAAAATAAATATGAGATAATAATATGATTAACATCAAAATCTGATCATAAACAAAGATTCAATCACACATTGAATAATGATTTGGTAAGAAGAAGGACATCACATCTTTATTAATCTTGAAAACAAGTACAAGTATACCTTCTCTTCAAGTTTAGCACCTCATGAAACCTTGATCTGGTTCTGCTGCTTCTCTTCTCCAAGGAACTCAGCGTCCAAACTCTGCAACACAAGGAGAATGCTTCTAGGGAAAAGGTGTGGGCAAAGAGAGCTCCAAATCCTCCAGCATAACAATGCAAAGATTCAAGTCTCCTCTCATGGACTTCCCTACCTCTATTTATATGCTTAATGAAGAGTTAGGGTCGAATACAAAGTAGTTGCAACTGAAGGAGTCAGTTGCATAACTACCCAAACTACCCAAATTTCAAAATTTGTATTTTTTTGACATTTTCAAGAGGCGTACGTAGGTTGCAGAAACAACAATCACATACATGAGGAGGTATATGCGGGTTGCAATGCAGAAAGTTCAATATTTAAGGTGTACATGACTATTATATATAGCAACTCATGTAGTTACGTGGATTTCCATAAGGAAACTCATGTAGTTACGTGGGTTTCCATAAGGAAACTCACGTACACATTAAAAAACTCATTTTTAGGGTTTTTTTGGGCATTTTCAGACTTTGGTTTCTTCTAAAAAGTTTTAGCTAACAGAAATACCTTTCCAAGGGTGCATATTTGAGGTTAAACAGAGTTACATAACTCAAGATTTTGTTCCTCCAATTTAGGTGTTTGTTTAGTGACTTTTAGTGACTTTCATGAAGTGTCGTCATGGAAGTGTCGACATGCGACATAATCATGGGAAAGTGGTCATAGGCAGAGATGTGTCATTTTGAGCTATAACAAGGAGGAATTGTCATATGGTTTCTACGTCATTGGAGCTGTGAACCTCGGCAAGTCCTATTTCACCATTCCTCCTCGGGCTTCTTCTATCTCCCTTCCTCACACCTTAGACTGTGTGAGCTTTTCCTGAGTTGAGCCAAGACATGCTTTTCTCTCCATGTCATGTTAAGTTTAAGGTGTTCTTGTACTCGATCTAACCAGGCCCTGCAGGGTTAAACTAGGAAATATAGTGTTGTTCTCTTTGTACCCATTTTCTCCATTCCTCCCCTTTATAACACTCCCCAATGTACTAGTTCAAAGCTTTCCTATCTTGGTGGCATTCTTCTTCCTCAATGTCCCAACATTCCAGCCAACTTTTTCATTGAAGTCCCCATGCATTCTTCCTTCTTTGTAATGTCTCTTTGTTGAATTGGTGTGGGAATTTGCTTCTGTTGAAATCTTCCACCTTGTGTCTATAGAAGATTGTCCTCCTTAATGCCCCCATTTCAAGCGTATATAGTGTTGTTTCTGCTAGAAGTATTTCACATCATGTGGAATTTAGAGGACACATACGTGAGAAGATTAGATATTTTCGCACTACTATATAAATTTGATATTGCATAGGATACTATTTATATCAAAAAAAATTACAACTGATGGTGATAATTATTCACAAGCTAAAAAAAGGCTAACCTCAATTTGGATTCCCTACTAAAAGTGTCACTTACTTTTATGTTTAACCCTGCTTCTAAGTTTGGCATTTTTAGGGCTTTGCTATAGACGCTAAACCAATATGGTCATGTGCCTGCATTACTAGTTTTCCTATGACAAGTCTTTGGTTTTGTGCTTTATGTCTAGAACACACTTTTGTTCCTAAAACTACAGATAAAATCTGTTTAAAAATGCAAGGAATATGGTGATGGTTGGTTATTTCCCAGCGTTTAAGTCGGGGTTGGGTTTTGTCTTTGATAGTTGGATTTGTTTATTCCTTGAAATCAGTTGTGAACGACAGTTGAATTTAAATGAACCAATGAACTCCCGTGCACAAATTGCTAATGCTAGTGATAATGTAAAGTTATGAGATTCTCTAGCAGATAAGAAGACCATAGCCAAAAATCATAAATGCACAACTGATTATGTGATTACTAGACTTGAAATTGTTCTTCATATATGTAAAATTCATCACCTCAGTAGTTATTGATGTTTTACAGCAGATCATGTGACTATAGTCATATTTCCCCCAATTCATGGGCATTGAAATGGAAATATGGTTTCTGGAAACATAAGAGCTTAATTTCAAAGTTGACTTTGAAATTTTACTGATTCATAATCTTGAAGCTATCAGACTTACTTGGAATTTGTATGGTGATGTGAGTTATTGGAATGAGAAATCAATTTCAAGGGGACATTAAATTGGCATCCAACTATGTCCCAATTGAATTTGTGTTGGGTTGACATTTCATGTCTACTCTTTCGGTGATATTACTAATTGTCTTTTTGAATTTGTAGTGCTTACTATATATGATGGGTTCTATGGTGATGGATAAATTTTATTATGGCAATGCACCACCTTTCACACAGAAACAGATACATATCAGGGCCATGTGTTCATGGATGACAGCTACTACTGCAATTTCATTTTAATACATGTATGAGTTGTTTGATAGTTTTATGTGTGCAACTGAGTCCCCTTCCTCATCAGCATCAAACGTGGAGAACTTAAATAACAATTTGCTGATGGAGAAAGACCCTTCTGAAAATCCAGGAAGAGAAGTTGAATCTCTACCATCGTCTGGCAATATTGTAACTATTGTTCTAAGTTATCAACTTATTGACAGCATATTACAACATGTAAGTTGAAGAACACATTGGGGTAAATTTTATTAATGAAATCTAATGTTAAAAATATTAAAGGCCTAATGTGATAGAAAGTTGAGCATCTTTTTTGTTATGTGCTTGTAAGTTGTAATTTCATATCATCATGTACAGATTGCTTTGTGTAAAATTGATGGATTTTTATTAGTTGAAATTTTCACCGATAGCTAAACATGAATTGTTGTTGAATTGCAGACATCAGATGTTAATTAAGCTTTATATGCTTTTGCAAAAGCAAATAGTGCTTTTTCTACTTTCAGGGATTCCAAATATGGAGTAGAGGAAATATCAACAGTGAAAAAAGTCATTGATTTTAGCTTTCATGATGTTAGATGAACTGCTCCATCTTGTATTGTTTGCTATGAAAGCAATCGATCAATAAGCTGATGGCTATAACACCAACCCATGTGAATATGAATTTGTTTCACCTCAGTGTTTCTCAGGTGAGCAGAGCACTAGTTTTGAAAGCATTGTTGGTATATTCATTTTAGTCATTTAGACATGCAATGTGTTCTCGTCATAAGATATGTACCAAGTTTCATGATGCCTTGCATATTTTTCTTAAGGTTTATTAAACTTTAGGGACATGCAAATAAGTAGGCATTTTGGACCTTGAGTGGTAAGACAAATTATTCTAGATCTGCACTATTGGGCTTTTAGGCTAACTTCAATGGATTGATCCAAAATAGGGTGCAACCTTTCATAGTGGACGTGGAAAATTTTCAATTTTCATATTTTCTCTTTTAGAGTTTTTCTTCATTCATATTTGAAATGCAGCTAAGTTTATAGAGAGAATGATTGTATTAAGCATCTCTACAGTTGTTTTTTCATATTCAGATATCTTAATTTGGAGCCTGTAGGTTTTGAATTCCATTTCTCACAATTTTGGGAAGAGATTGACTGGAAAATTTGGAAAAAGGATTATGAATTCTTACCATGACAACCTTCATTATGATACAGGGAAGCCAAAAATGTCAACACGCCTATATTTATCAATCGATCAGTAATATTATTTCTAGGCCATCAACATATGGGCTAGGTATTTATCTTGGCCTTTCATGAAGCAATTTTTTTATGTGGCATGTATTATACTTTCATTAATTATTATCACTTCCTTTGTTATTGAGTGTCTTTTATATGTCCGTTCCTCCATAAAGTTGGTTACTTTATGCCATGCCAAGAAATTAATACAAATAAAGAAAATGTGAATATCAACAAGCTTTATGATTCTAATTGGGAATTGGTTCTCGTGTGGTCTCAGCCCTAGTGCACTGTCAAAATAACAAATTGTACACTCTAGCCGTGAGTCTATGCCATGCAGAGGTACATTGGTCATGGGAATGTTATGTAGTGGCAAGACTTGGATGTTTACCACAAATGTTGATATGTGCAGTAACATGAATGCTATTTATCTTGCCCTTTCATGAAGCAATTTTTTTATGTGGCATGTGTTATACTTTGGTTACTTATTATCGCTTCCTTTATTATTGCAGGCCTTTTATATGTCCATTCCTCCAGAAAATTGGTTACTTTATGCCATGCCAAGAAATTAATACAAATAAAGAAAATGTGAATATCAACAAGCTTTATGATTCTAATTAGGAATTGGTTCTCGTGTGGTCTCAGCCCTAGTGCACTGTTAAAATAACAATATGTACACTCTAGATGTGATTCCATGCCATGTAGGGGTACACTGGTCATGGGAATGTTATGTAGTGGCAAGACTTGGATATTTACCACAAATGTTGATATGTGCAGTAACATGAATGCTATTTAGTACACGGTCATGATCATTAGTGTCCATTGAGCAGAAAATACACAAGTGCACTTCAGAAAATAAGTATATAGATTGTATTTAGATTCGATCAGTTTGTATTTAGATTCGAGTTAGCAAGCTGGGTTGTAATTTCCAGGGGTACTCAAGTAGAATTGTTAGTCTTTTGCTACCTTCTTCTGGATATGTTTAGGACTTCAATAAGGGTACTCATGTAGGATTGTATAGATTTTTCTACCTTGTTCTGAATACATTACATAAATACAAATATAATTTATTTCACTTCTGTCCGAAAACAAGTTTTGAATTTGTTACACTGTGCTATTTCTGGTCAACACAAGCCACATTACAAAGTATTTTGTCCTTGTTTAAACATTGTGTTCAACAAAACCTTGCTTGATATATTAGTGTTGTATCTTTTGGTCAAATAGAAATGTTTATTTTGTTTGATTGTATTTGGGCAGTCAGAGTTTATCAATATATCCATTGTATTACCATATTTAAGAAATCTAGATGCCTATGTACTTATGGTATGTTGTACATATTTCAGAGCATATGGAAAGCTTCCTGAAACTATTGTGGGGAAGCTTGAATTTGAGCAAGAATTTCCTTTTGATGTTGATTGGGACAGTTGTCAAATTTCAGAAGATTCTAGAGATAATGCCACGAAATTAATGGAATTTGCAGTTTCTAGTCTCGGTGAATGTTGTGCTCATGATTCTCTTGAGTCTTGGCAGAATGATAATGATGCTCTACTAACAATTCATGCATTGGTTGTTAACCATGTTAAATTTTTGTTAGCATTTTAAGGACCGAAAAACGCATGCAATCTCGATTTCCAGTATAGAAAGATCTACCCAATGTGTGTTGAACTTGTTCCCGTCTCTTCTTGCATTGAATCACACTGTGGAGGTGACAAAAAAAGCATTAGTGTTTTTCAAGAGTCATTATTTAATTGGCTAGACAACAAACCTGGTATTCAACCTCTTCCAAATATGTTTGTCCCTTATGCTTTAGAGTTGAAAGGTGTTGATTTTTCAAAGAATTTAAGCAGCCAATGGTTTTGTTATATGGACCAAAATAAAATGGTAGATAAAATTATTATGGACCAAAACAACATGGGTGCATCTTATCATTTTTTATGTCCTCCAGAGCATGTAGTGGATAAGAAGGCAGTGGAAGATTCCAAATACAAAAGGAAAGAAGCTCATCATTTCTTTGCAAGAATAGGAACTGATGAGAGATGTTGATCTTAGGAATTGATGTTTGGCCTATTAAGCCTTGCAATACATAAATTACTGAATAATGATGCCAAATAAGTTCAAACAGCTGCAGACCAAGCATTGAAAGTAGCTTCAGATGATAGATATGTGAAGAATTGCATTAAAGAATACGCAACACTAGCTTTCTTTGGTTTTCCTGAAGGATTTGAAACATTAAAGAATGGTTTTGATACCATAATGCTACAAGTACTTGACAAGTGCTTCCAAGAATCGCAATTATTTCCTGTTGCTAAGCCATTATCATGAGCTTTCTCTGAGAAGATCAAGAAGCCAAAAATTTGTTTTTTAATTGACAATGTCTGATGTCCTATTCCTCTGGACTCTTCACTCTTGAACTCAGTTATAGAAATTTGGTATGGGCCATCTCTTCTACCCAAAAGGTTTGGTGTATTGAAGAATTTAGTGGACATTATTGAAGGTCTTTTGGAACTTGCACCTGCTAATCTTAACTTGGTTTTGTCTATATCTAGGTTGATAGGTCAAAGATACAATTTATAGAGCATATCTTCCATGGATGCCTTGCTTTGGGCAAGTTCACTTTTGATCAACACTATATTTTATTCATTTCATGTAGCCCCTGAAGAAACGTGGATAGAAGTAGGGAATTTTCTATAATTTATAGATATTGACACTATCCCTAAAGAGTTTCATCAGAAATCTTTGTCTGTACATCCTTTTTCTATTGTTGCCAAACAAATTCAATAGCTTGATTGTGTTGATGAGGATAAATTTGTGTCACATGATCCCTTGCACGATGTGAGGGCATCATAAAAGAGTTTGATCAAATTTATTGTAACAATAATTGCAGTAGCCTCATCTTTTGTTGTTAGTGAGCATTCCACCAGATTTTTATCAACACTTAACAAAGATGCAACAATCTAGGGATAAACAAAATCTTTTTATTTGTGTTGACCGATTTTTTGAGGTATAATGTGTTCATAAAATTGTTGGTATTTGGGGTTCTTTGGATTCTGTTTATGCAGCCATAAAATATAATTCACAATAGTTTATTTTTACAGGTTGATAAGTGCAGTTGAGCATATTTTAGACTCACTTATTCCTCCCTATCAAAAGTAGTTGAAGATGCTAAACCTAGAGTACTTGAGTGTCTCTGGTTTTACTCACTTGATAGAGGTAAGCATGCGTTAATGTATGAAGTATCTTGTTGTATATACCATTGCACAATGGTTTTTTATTTCTCCTACACGAAATAACTACATGAAAGATAATACATTAATGTGTTTGAATTCTTAATTTGAATTTGTTAGATTAGATTTTCCTATTTGCACATGAACTTGGTTATTGTTGTTAGCTATTGAACATTATAAATAATTTACTTCGTTGTTTTTCTTCTTTACAGTTCATTGTTTTTCTTTTGATATTTTTTTATTGGATTTTGCAGGAGTGAACTCAACTAAGTGGGCCATTAAGTATGAAGAGCCTGCTACTGAGGCCTTTCCATTGAGTATGAAGAGCCTACTGCTGAAGCTTTCAACCTACTAAGTAAGGGTTAATTGAAGCTACCGTAGGATCTAAGTATGGCTTAGCAGCCAAGTACAAGTGGGATGGTTTACCATTGTAATATTTTGAAAATTCATCGATGGACTAGATGATTTTCATATTAAGTTATATGGAGATAGTTTTTGAGAAAACTCATATTTATTGTAATACTTGGCATTGCATATAATATAATTTGTGTGGTTTAAAACTTATATGGTTGTACTTTATATTATATAGAAGTGTTGTTTTAACTAATTAATGTGACATTGCATAATTCACATGTGTATTAGATGATGATAAATAATGTATGATTCTTTTTTTAATTTAAACATAATATCATATTAAAATTTTATATTAATTAATAATGGACACCATTAAACCTACTAGAATATAATAACATAAAATGACTAAATTAGTGACCAATAAATGAGATTAATGACCAAAATACGCATATAAAATGACCAAAAATTGAGAGATACATGACCAAACAATGACATATAAATGACCCAAAAAATGACCAAAATTCGAATATCAATGACCAAAAGGCAGTTTTGGTGGCTAATTTACGGTCTTTTATTACGCAACCAAATTTGGTCATATTGTAGTTTGTCATGTGGTCATTAATTTGGTCATATATTTTGTCATTGAGTCAAATATATGACCAAATTAATGACCAACTAACAAGATATAAATAACCAAAATAAAAAATGACCAATTTTGGTCGCGTAATAAAAGACCGTAAATTAGCCACCAGCGATTGCCAAACCAAAAGTGGTCATTGATATGCATATTTTGGTCATTTTTTTGGTCACTAATCTCTCATTTTCCACTAGTGTGGTAATCATTAGAAATTTTTAGACAAAATAATGGGTCTTAATACCTTGACCATAGTCATTAGAGAAATTAAAGGGTCTTATGACTTAAAATAAGCTTTGATGGCTCATGATCCAAGCCTACAACTCCTCAACCTACTACCATAGGGACTTCATAAGGGATATTTGGCATTCTATTGGGATATGGGTGCCATTAGGAGGTTTCATGCACCAAGGATGGGTCTATGAGTCTTAACCATGGTAAGGAAAACAAATAAAGTATATTGATTCTTATATAGATATTTGAGGATTTGGTCCATGACCATGACTTAAGAGCACTAAATAGTCCCTTTAAAAAGGATCTTTGATCTCAAAGTGGGATATAGGCACCTATTGGAGGTTTCTCATACTAGGAAAAGGTCTTGGAGTCTTAATCATGGTTAAGTAGAGAAATAAGAGCTATATGAGCTAATTGATGATTGTATGGCTCATGGGACAAAGGGAAGTCTTGAACAATTTCACACACACACCCTTTGCATTAGAGGTTTAGCTACTAACTGGGATACATAAAACACTAGAAGAATTTGTTCTGAATGGACGGGTTTCAAGGCCTTATCCATGGTCATATGGGAGCCATTGCAAAGTTTTCCATAGTAGACGGTTCTTGTGACACTACTCATTGTGGAATTAAAATATATGTTTATGGTTTATGGAACATGCATAAGATCCAAAAGCACCACGCAAGCCCTATAAATGGAATATTTAGCCCACAAGTATAATATGGACACCATTATGAGGTTTGGTATGCTAAGGATTGGTATTAGGACCTTAACCATGGTTCAAGTAAAAACACTAGAGTCTCATGAACAAACACATAACATATTCTTAAGAGATGAATATAATATAACAGTTAAATTAATTAAAATATGCCAAGATAGGAGGCTTTTACACCCAAAAAATAAGGTCTTAATCCATTAATCTATTTATGTGTTACAAATAATACATTCATAATTTTGAGGGGCCTTATAACAACATTGTCATCACTTTGAATGATAATGTGAAATTTAGAGGTGGGACTTATGAACACGAAGTCTAAAAACACCTTCTTGGTTATACCTCTTATGAACCAAATCCTTAAAATATCATAATACACTAGATTACACACCATGTACAACAATGTAAATGTGGAGCATCAATCCAATATAGTTAACATAATTAAATACAATAACTAATTAATAATAGGAGAACCTCATCCAAATACCTGAAGACATTCATATATCCAATTCGCATGTCCCCCCTACACTAACTACGTGACCTCTATATATACATATTCACTCATTACACTTAGGCCCTTTATTAGGAAAATCCTATTACATATACATTTACTTCATCACATATACATTTAACCCCATATATTCCCCCTTTGGGGTCATACCATATACATTTAACCCCATATATGCCCCCTTTCAAGTCATACCCTATACATTTAACCCTGTATATGACCCATTTGGGTCATAACATAGTCCTCTCCGAAAATATTTGTCTTAAAATATTTGTAGTTAAGGGATTTACATGTGGTGAAATCAAGTGATAAGTTTTCATTATATTTGTGCTTTCTTGTTTCCATTGATGAAGATACATCATCATACATCATCCTTCTATGCCTTACTCACTAGCCCTCCCAGCCTTTGTATTTCCATCTCTCTCTATCTCTATGTGTATGTGTGTGTCTTTCCCACCTCTCTCTTTCACAACCTCTCTCTCTCTCTCTCTCTATATATATATATATATATATATATGTGTGTGTGTGTGTGTGTGTGTGTGTGTGTG